>DWNR01005382.1:0-10207 GCA_018250455.1 Polygonus leo
AGATCCTAACTGTTGAAATCCATCTAGCCACTTGAAAGATATGAGGTTATAAAGAATAACAAGAAGTACTCGCGAAATACATAACCCTTCTCTGGCAGTCGGGTAAAAAGTGATTCAAATGTACTTCTGAAATTAAATAATGTCGCAAACGAGCATTTATTTACTTCTTGGCATATGGCCTCTGCCATACTTTTCGGCAAGTTTTACTATCGTACGGTGCTGTTAAGTTTGTTAATGTATTAGTGGCCCCTGCTATATATGAGAGTCATTTTAGAGAAGAATAAGTTATGATTAATTTTAAAGGTTAGTAAAATCCCAATTCTACGACGACCTAAGAAAACGTCACGCACAGGATCACTAACTCAATATAGCACTATCAGGCAAGGTATAGTGATCGTTTTTTCAGAAAACAACACTTACTCATATATTATTTTTATGGCGACATCAAAAGCGTTTTATCAATAAATCTGAATCGGACTTTACAATTATGCAATACTTTAAGCAATTAATAGTGATAGGCTCATAAATACACTTATTTGATTTTGGAAAAACTATCCATACTACAGAATCTCAACGAACTCTTAATGATACATTAGTATTATTGAATTCAGTGTATAAGTTTTCAGCAGTTTTTCAGTTATTATGGTATTTGTTGAAATTTTTAGCAGACTCTAACTAGGGCTGTGAGAATTGCAAAGAGAAATAAAGTATTGTGTAATACAAAATACGTTAAAAAGCTATTTACTTATATAAATATTAAAACTTTTTTACGAACTTCAAACATTATTTTAGTAATGAAAAAATAAAAAAATGTACTTGAGCACTTGTGTAAATTGGATTGATGCAAATGCATAAGTTGCCAACCTACTGATTTAACATCTTCCTGCTCCAAGCGCCTATGAACAGGAACCTGTTATTAAAATTAGTGCTACTAAAATCTATATTTCATCGAATGGCTATAATAATGTATAATAAGTATTTCAAATAATTTAAAAAATAAACATCATATTGATTCACCAATTAGTATAGCTATACTTTTTTGTTGAAATATTATAACGATTTATATTTGTGTCCGCGCATAAGATTTTTTTTATATATCAATTTAATTTGTATGTTAATCAATCCATTAATAATTAATTTATTACTCCACATTACTTTAAGAGCATTCATTCATTATAAATACAGCGCTTTTTCTAGTTGCTATTTAGTGCATAAAAAAGCCGACAGGACGCTTTTACTCGAGCTGGCAACATTTTTATTTTCCGGAACCTACCCTCCCTCCACTCTCCGCCTACCTTCGCTTCGAATTTTTTCTTCCTTTTTCTACGAAGAACGTCTCAAGGCGAACATGTGAAAGTTTTGGTAAGTTATTTTTTTATATCTAACAATGTAAGTGGATATTTAATATTGTTGAGTAAAACAATTATTTTATTGTTTATTAAAAGATTTTAATATTATATTTAGCGTAAGTTTACTTAGATTTTTGTCTTAACTGCAAACCAGTGCTTGAATAGTTGTTATTTTATATTATTTGTTATAACGCCCAATTTATTTTATATAAAAGCTGTATAATACTATTATATTTCGTTTAGAAGGAAGTTATATGAGTAAAACGCGGTGTTACTTTGTTTAAAACTTAAATAGTTATAGTATGGCTTTATTCTGTGCCAAAGCGTAGAAACTTCAAGGACAATTTTCCGAAAGGCCTTTGTTTAGTTTGCAGTTGGCTAGTAAAAGAGTTAGAATAGGAAATGTCGTTATTTAAAAGCTATACTTTCACAAGAGGCGCACTTCTCAGTTCAGTAGCAAACGAGCATGCAGTCCACCTGATGGTAAGTGGTCACTGCCGCCCATAGATATAAGTAATCGTGCCAAGCACAATTAAATCATACCTAAGTTTGATCACAGATGCGTGGCTACCCTTGAACACTAAGATGTTCGCCTCGTGCATAAGTATAGCTGGCAACCATGCCTCTCCAAACCGAAACACAAGAATTGCTTCATGGAGGATTGTGAGGGTGGCGGTGGTACCTCCCAGGGCGAACTAAACGGGTTCTACCACCTGGCTACCTACCAGAGGTGGACCACAGACTCGAGACAGTAGACTTACTTAGACTTAGTGCTACTTATGTGGGTATTAGAGTGTTTAATGTATGGGCCTATATCTTTTCATGTTCCTGTAAAGGAACCAACTGATGCTTGAGGTGTTATCTGGAGTGCCACTTACTCACATGTACCTTATATGTGAGTAAGTGGCACTCCGGAAGTAAATTACAGAAGTTTTATTCAGTTGTTTAAGTAGCAAATGAGTTTGGTAAGTGGTCACTGCCTTCTATGATACTTTCCTATGTAATTGAGGTAGCAAATTACCATGGAATCCACATATTGTGGATATCTGTTCAAACTTCATTTGAGTTTAAGTTTTTTCTAATAGAACTATTCAAATAGACAAAATAAATTTGTAGTAGAAATGAATATGTTAATGGGAACTTTACTTAATATTTATAAGTTAGGATATGATCATAGTGTAAGTTAGCCCTGAATGTTAAAATTTAAAATTAGTATTCATTGTACTTAAGTATGTACATTCCAGTCTTATTTGAATTTGGTCACAAATGCATTTTACTGTTGAAGAGTTGGAGTACCAGCAGTGTTTATCAACATTACTGCAAGTACACCTGATAGTATATGGTCACTGATTTGAACATTTTTAACAGTGCCAGGTGGTGGAACTTATGTATTTTGATGGAGGAGGCCACCACCTCCTCAGTCCTCTGTGAAACAATTCTTGTGTTTTGGTTTTAGGAAGATGTTGTAGCTGGCCTAACTTTTATCCAAGGCTAATTTTTACCTTCATGCATACTAGCATATTGCATCAGTGGTCTACCTCAGTAGTATCTATCATACTTAAGGTTGATTACTAATGTCCATGGCAGCGGCAGTGACACTTCCCATATCACCATAAATATATTAATATTATAAATGTGAATGTAAGCTTGTTACTCTTTCAAAACATAACTACTCAACCAATTACGAAACTTTGTACACATATTCTTAGAGGTAGAAAAAAAAAACTCCATTATGTGACGCAAACCAAGTTGCGCGGGTCAGCAAGGGATAAATAAAAAAAGTAGTGTTCACCTCTTACCATAGATTCATTTTAACTGCTTAGGGTTAAAATGTTCCGTATCCAACTAAAATATAGGAAGGGGAAAGCCTTTTCGTAGGAGGATTAAAGATAGTGGTATAATTACATGAGTTCTAATTGACAATAGAAAAGTAGATTCATCTTTTGTTAAATAATTCTCAATAATAGTATGACACAAATTTGAATATCTTTGCAGTTACTTTGATGGCACTCTACTATGGCTGAGTGGAATGGCCAGTGAGGGTCTGCCTGGTGATATAGGCTGATGAAGAAGTTATGGTAAGTGCCCATTAATTCTCTGAATAGATATACATAATTTAATTATACACAATAATAATTTGGCTATTCATGACTTCAAGAGTATGTTGTTATTAATGATACTCCTAAAAATGCCAATTATATAATAATATTCTTTAATGCTCATTTGTAATTTATACTCTATACCTTCAGTTACAATTTTAGTAAACTAATTATGTATGTTCTTTGAAGATATTTGAAAAAAATACATGGGAGGATTTTATAAAACCAATCGAAGCCAAAACAACCATTTTTAGAATTCTGTTTATCCGTTTGTATGTTGCAAAACAATTACATCAAATTGGATGCAGTTTTCACAGTTGCATTGCTTATGGACTAACTTTAAATCATATGGTATAGTTTATTTTCATGTACCCTCCAGAAAACGAAATTACTAATATGTATGACACATAATATTATTGTTGTTTAATATTATTGCTACTTGATATATTATGTAATGACATGGTATTGAATACAAAGCCGCAAACAATGGCTAGTTTTATTAAAAACCAGTCTTATTGTACTCGTTAATTCTTGAATCTGTGTCCAGAATTTGATTCTCAGGCACATCTAAGATTATATTAAAGTTATAATAGAAATTGTACATGCTTTATGATGACATAAAAATGATTTATTCTACACAATACTAATGAAAAACTTACATCACAAGGTGTGTGAAGTCTACTGATTTTCAAAAGGCGGATTCTGTGTATTTTACTGTTTTCGGTGGACCCCCTGCTGCTACATTTCTACCACATTCTTAAAGTCGCCAAAAATTAAAAATAAAAATTGTGTCGCTGCTGAGTTCTGTCCCTATATTCCGATAGGTAAAATAAAAACGAAAAACTATGTTTTATAACATTTTATTTATTCAATTCTTTTAATTATAATAAGATTAGAATTACAATAAGACATTAATAAGGTAATATAGCTTCAGGTCATAATTTTAATGGGAAGGATGTATTTGATGGAGTGTCAGCAAACAATCAATGTAATTGGCTTTAGTTAGCAATAACCACAAATCCCCCGGCTCTATGATGTGTAATTTGCTCCTTTTTTTGTTAATAGGTTAGTACAGCACTACAACTTCTTTCGACAAGGAATGATGAGACAATTTCCGTGGACCCCCACTAACATCTCCCATTTTTTGTTCATGCCTATGTAGACCCCCAGTGAGTCTCCCGTGGAGCCCTGGGGGTCCACCTGGACCACTGGGAATCAATGAGCTAGATACTTCTCATTCTAAAAGATATGGCGGGTAGTGGACCAAGGATGGTTTTGTGATGATGGTGATGATGATTTACCCAATTAATTAACAGGTGAGTTATATTTATAAATGTAAATCAGTTCTATCAAATCAGAGCTATGAAGGACATGCAGTTTTTTACTTTTATGCAGTATATGGAATTGGCAATAGACTTGCACCTGATAGTGGTCACTACATCCCAATGACATTTGTAATCAGCCTTAGATGATATTGAGATTCTATTTCAGGTGGACCACAAGAACTCTGCTATTTTACAGTCTGAAGCTTGTCTGAATGAAGCAGCGGTAACTGGTCACTGTCGCCTATAGACATCAGTAATCAAAATCCATTACAATGAATCAGACCTAAGGTTTATCAGTTGCTACAGCTGAGGACTAAGATATCCACCTTATGTGTATAGCCAGCAATAATGTCTGTAAATCAGAAACAGAAACACAAGAATTGCATCATGGAGGATTATGAGTAGGGCTGCCAACTATACTGGTAAAAACAGTATAATACTGTTTTTCACCACATTATACTTTTTAGTGTTGAACAAAATACTGTTTTCAGCATCAAAATGCTAAGTGGGAGGATAGAAATAGAGCAACTATCAATTTAATAAAAAATGACCTCTCTATTTATTTCAATTTTACTTATAATTGTGGTGAGACATATGAAGTTTAAAAAAAAAATTACATGAATAAATAGTGCGAGAAACTCTAAAAATGTGTATTTAAAAAATTTAATAAATAAAATACTGTTAATTTTTCTAAAATACTGTTTAATATTCTTTTCAGACCTAAATATACTTTATTTCTTGTAAAAAAAGTTGGCAACCCTAACCCTTATGAGGGTGGCGGTGACACCTCCCCGGTCAAACTACACAAGTTGTACCACTTGGTGTGCTTTACTGTCATCAAATACCCACACTTTGAGGATTAAGAATTTTGGCAGGTGGTAGAATTCATGTAGTTCGACCGAGGTGGTACCACAGCCACTCATAATCCTCCGTGAAGCAATTTATTGTTTTTCGGTTTGGAGAGGCGTGGTTGCCGGCTATACTTTAACGCAAGGCGAACATCTTAGTCCTCCAGTAGCAACGCCTCTGTAGTCAACCTTGAGTACAATTTAATCGTATTCGGTGTTGATCACTAATGTCCATGGGCAGCAGTGACCACTTACCATCAGGTGGAATGTATGCTCGTTTGCTACCTTAAGACAATACAAAAAAAGATCTTGAGTGTTTGACCAGCACCCACATGTGTCACAAGTGTAAAGCAAAATGTAAATTGATAATTTTAATAACTCATGATGACTCGCGTGGCGCAGCAATCATCATACCGGGCTGTCACGCAGAGGGTCCCTGGGTTTGATTCCCAGCCAGACAGAAACTTGAATGATTAATTTGGATTTCAGTTCTGGCTATTTGTGCATATGTCTGTGTTCATGGCAGGGAATATTATGATGGGGCTATTAGTATATAAAGTGTTAATATTATTATTGTAATGACTTAGATTGACTTTATTATAAATTTAATGGGCTTTTTAACTTTTTAGGTTTTTAAAGTGACAACGAGATCAGCAAATTAATTATGTTTTGGAGCATCAGAATTTATATCCATCAAAGAATATTATATCAAGAACAGTAAATTGCATATAATAATTAATAATGCAACAACTATTAATATATGAGATTTTAACGGGCGAATTAAATGTAACAGAAGATATGAAATAACTTTCTCCATATTTTCCTGCCACTAAGGTCAGTAC
Organism: Polygonus leo; assembly: GCA_018250455.1. Taxonomy (NCBI): domain Eukaryota; kingdom Metazoa; phylum Arthropoda; class Insecta; order Lepidoptera; family Hesperiidae; genus Polygonus; species Polygonus leo. The sequence continues at coordinate 6,464 of DWNR01005382.1, forward strand.
AATCAAATTTTACTTGTTTTTTATATTTCTCCTTTATATATAAAAACCTATGTCACAATGTATGCATGTTAGGGATAAACACCGAAACTACTGCACCAACTTAAATAAAAAATTATATGTATGTGTGACTTGTTCCAACTTACTTAAGTTTCATAAAGAATTCTGTAAAGAAGCTACTTTAATAAGAATCTTTTTTAATAGTCCATTTTTTGAATAACTATAAAGATTAACCTGTTCATCACAGTGATAAAGTTATTATAATATATTATTTATTTTCATTTCAGGTTTTTCACCAAACTGAAAGCAACATGATGCTAGGAATAGATATATTTGTAAGCAGATCTGCAGAACACAGTCAGCATGGGGGTTCTGATGTCCATCATTCAGTAGGCTTGTGGTCTAGAAAATTAGTTTAAGAAGATTCAAATTTAAGTGCTTGGTAATTTGAGTTATTTTTAATAAGTATTGAAGAAGTTTGGTTAATTTTTAACAAAGGTCAGAAAGATAATTCACTCAGTAAGTTGAAGGCCAATTACTTTTACATTTACTATATATTAAATTATTCTTTGTGTTGTGAAAGGAATAGTGTATATGAAAAATATCCCTATCCTAAGTATCCCTATGTACATTGAGATTGTTATGTATTTAGTGTTGGAACTTTTTTTTCTGATTCTATTCTAAGAATATTTTTATTGTTACATTGTTTATGTAGCTTACAACAAGCGAACACTATTGTGGTTTGAGAGAGGAACCAAAATGCATGACAATATTTGTAAATTTTGTTATTAAAATGTTACTCTTAATTTATAATATGCTTTGGTAAATATCCATTCTTTACATTTGTAATATGACAATTTCTTTGTACCTGCTGGTAATGTATTAATGATACCAATTTTGTTCATATGTGCATTTTTTCTGTATTTGGGTATGTATCAGCAGGTATTTTTTAATATTATATACTGTATGGCTTTAAGTAGAATTTTTATGGCAATTGTACAAGGACTTTTAACTATGAGGGACAAGATAGGAGATAAAACTTGATGCTGTTTTATTTATGTTTTTTCTAATTTTGTGCATAGTATTTTGTTACTATATTCATAGGAACAGATAAAATTTTATTAATAAAAAGTGTATCTTACATCGGGTCAGGTTAATGCTCCCAAAAATTTGTTTGTTCGTCCTTAAATGTAGAAAGTTAGCATTTGAAGTACATTAGTTTTTAAATTGTACAATTTAGTGCCAGAAAACATTTTAAAATAACATCACTCATACTTAACCATGTCTTACATTTGAAGATGTGTAGCTTATACTCTTTTCTTTTACACATTAATAGTAGCCATTTATCCGACTGGTTGTTCAGACAACTGCTCGGTTGTCAAACAAATTTTCTATATCTATAGTTTATTGGGATGTTTTCAAAGGGTCTCTGAGACCTGTGTGTAGACTATTTGCCTTAGTTTCTTTCGCCGTTTGTTCCTAACGAAACACCTTGGTAATATAGTGATGGTAGCTTATTGACGTTCAAAAAACATTCTGTACAGTTATGACTGTATACTGTAGTGTTATGATTTTGTTTGAGTCGTAATGTCTCTGTACGGGTTTCACACTCGATTTCTTGGGTTGGAAGAAGTAATGAGTAAGAAACTTGGAATAAAGAAACCGTGAATCATATCAGAACCGTGCCATTTGGCACTTGATACTCTCTGCCTTCCCCGTTAGGGATTTGGCGTGAAGATGTGTGTCTGGCTCCGTGAGGTGCTGAGAGAAAGGGCAGTTGCCCCCAGACTAGGTTCTTCCGCGTCATTACTCTCATTTTTGGTTGTAAGCAAAACGGTTGTCTTCGTGCCCTTCGTCGTTTTGTCGCTGCGCTGTTTCGCGTGAGGGTTCAGCTTATCTGCGGAAGTTTGGTGGCTTCAAAGTTGTTGTTCTGACATGTTTTGAAGCTGTATCGACAGGTGTCTGTGCTGATTTGCGTGATGTTTTGTTTACACTATTATGCCTTGTGTATTCCATAACTATAGTTCAATAACTTAGAAAATTCTCAATTTGTAAAACTAACGTCTAGTCTAGCGTTATACAATCATCCATAATTCTGTTTTAATACTATTATACATTCATATGCTAGGGGACTTATATCTAGAACTCTAGATTCCATGCCGTATGTTTGGCGTCGAGGTCACTGGAAAGTACGGATTCTTTTTCCTTTTTATATTTATCGGATACTTCGACGTATCGTGAATTCTGTAGGTGTCCAGCAAGCTGTATGTTGCGGTACACATGGTATTTAGGTAGCTTAAACTAAAGTTCTGGAGCTAGGTTCGTCCATGCCGTATGTTTTGCGTACATGTTGACCTGTATGCGGATTTCTTCTCGGAGATCAGGATCTTTATAGCCTAATAGCCTTATAACCTTACTTCCTTATGACCATATATCCTTATTTCCTTATAACCTTAATAATATTCTTTATTGTACACCAAAAGAAAATTACAATTGAACCTTATTTCCTTATAACCTTATTTCTTTTGTGTCTGGTGTTATTGATGTGAGTTGTGATTGAATTTTTCACCCTCAACACTTGCCATGGTGGCGAGATCAGTATTCTTTTATTTTGTGACTTTGCTCTTTATGGTAGTATTTGTGCGATCTGTTGGAATTTTTGGAGCTTGTTCCCTCGCCACTTGCTGCCGTGGTGGCATCAGTACTCTTTTTTTTTATGTGGCGCTCCAGTCACGCGGGTCGGCCGTGTCCAGTAGCCAACGCGCACCAGGCCGGCGCGTACGTGAGGCGGGATCTGATGTGTTTCATACATTCGTGATGCAATTTAGTTGTCAACAATCTTTCTCTTCCCTGGGGATTTATTGCGTCTTTTGTCGAACTGTATCTGTTGGGGGTCCAGGGGTAAATAAAACTCCGGATTAGAAAAGTGGACTGTATGTAGAGGCGGGGCAGCGTTTAGTGTGCCTGAACGTGAGGACGGTTGTAAGGCGTTGTAGACTACGCGTACTCGCCTATGCTACCGTAACGGTGCGGGCGATGGAACTGGCCCACCTGTGCGATGGTGACAGTCCGCGGACGATACTAAGCTCGCCCAGCGTGTCAATTGTTGATGGGGGTTATTGTTGATAACCCTGTCGAGGAGTTGCGCCTGTCCCTTGCCGACGATGTGGGGAAGGAGTGAGGAGTGCTATGGTGGCGTATGTGTGACGTACAAGAAACAGGATTGACGTTCAACGAAACAAGATGACGATTGATAAAAGAAACCAGTACGCCAGCCAAAGCAAATCCCAAATTCCCAAGCTCTTCGTAACGACGTCCCGTAGATCTTCGATCTCCGTAGTCGCAGCAATTTCTTCAGGATTTCTTTCTCGAGGCTTTTCTTCGTAGAACTCGTAGATCTCGTAGAACTCGCTGAGTAGACAAGCCGTGTCCGACGATCTATCAGTGGGGAAGTCTCTCCCTTTCCTACCTGAAACTGTGGTAGAGGCCTCCAGAAATGGTGAAGGTTGAGGGGGAAATGCGGGCCTCGAGGCGAACCTCTTTATCCGGGATGCTTTGCTTCGGTAAACACCGACCGGTACTAATAATATTACAATATAATGCCATAAAATTGCAGTTGTTGCAATATTATAAGATAATATAGTAAAATTAAATAGTAGAAAAACCACATTGATTTCTTCTCACGCGGAGGTGCCCGCGTGGGGAACCGGTTCCGGGGCGTTGCCCCCTGCCCGAAGAGAGCCGCTG
>DWNR01005383.1:0-10206 GCA_018250455.1 Polygonus leo
GATCCACCTTAAAATCAGGTTTTTTTATTATCATAAATAGGTAGCAAACGAGCATGCAGTCCACCTGATGTTAAGTGGTCACTGCCGCCCATAAACTTCAGTAATCATCCCCTAGTACGATTAAATCATACTAAGATGTTCGCCTTGTGTATAAGTGTAGCCGGCAACCACGCCTCTCCAAACCAAACACAATAATTGTTTCACGGAGGATTATGAGGGTGGCGATGGTACCTCCCCGATCGAACTTAACAAGTTCTACCACCTTTTAAAAATTATAGTATTTATTTTTTTATTATGTTATTTAAAAAATCCATATAACAGAAACGACTTCATTTAGTAATAGTCATTTAGTGCAGGATAAGCGAATAAAGAGGAGAAGGAGAAGTCTTTAAACGTATGCTTTCAAATAAAAGAACGACTAAATCGGTATTATAATGAAAAATCTGAGATAGCAAACAAGAAACATAGTTTTTTTTACGTCATTAAAAAATAAAAATATATGTAACGTATAAAAATAAAAATATATGTAATGTATGTATGTTTATAATATATGTAACTAAAAATAAAAATATATGTAATTATATGTAATTGTCTTTATAATATATGTAACTAAAAATAAATTTTAAAAATCTTACGCTTAATTTCTTATGATACTTACGATATGAACTGTTCAACATCATATCCCTTCCAAGCGCCATCTGTTGCCACCAACAAGTCCACGACCGGCACACTGTGAGTCACTTGGCATTCTCTGTGGCTCTGCCTCAGTAACGATGCTGGAAACGATGAAGAAAATCGATGATTTTACGTCTTTATTATATAAAGGCAGTGAAAGAGTAGTCTACCTAAGGGTAAATGATCAGCATCATATCTTAAAAAAATCGAAATTCAAAAAGTTTTTATTCATTATACGGTACATACCTACCTCGATACATTTAATGAAAGTCATATAGTGTTACATCAGTAATTGGTTATTAGAATAATTAATTTATTCATGGATTTTAAGTTAATCTATCAGACATAAGTAGACCGGAAGTAAAAAGCCGGCGGAACAAGTACTCTCGGCACTCTCTTGAAAGAAAACTAATATATACTAGTTACACGAGTAATTCTCACAGTTGAATGACAATGGCCTGATACAGATCATACAGATCACACGTGACAGGTACCACGTGTTTAACAATTAGTCCACTACCACCTGCTTACAAAATCAATCAAAGTAATTTATTCTATACGGTACGCAGATGGAATTCGCACATCTCCAAACCAAGCTTAAGAGTGATTTTAGGGAATTTTAATTGGATGTCGATCACTAGCAGCATCCAATTAAAATCCATATAATACATGTAATCCATATAATCCATTAATTATCTAGATATGTACCTAAGTCATCTAAATATATCACTTATAATATAATTATCTAGATTTATGTCATTGCGCTAGTACAAGTTTTTATAAAACTACAGACGGCAGAACACACTGGTATACAATTAGCTGTATTACCGCCGAAGTGCTATACTATATAATTGCCTGCTAATGATTTGGATTAATAAAAAAATGTTTGATGTTGTGTCATTTTACTAAGGTAACCAACCCAACGCATATAGTAAAATATTTACTTACGAACATAATTAATGAAAGTCGACACCGCTGCTTCTGTTATACGCTGCATCTCATCGACTGGGATATATACAGTGATTTGTCGCAGAGCAAGTATGTGGGCGAATCTCGACGCTTCTACATACAACTGGCCAGTATCCACGATGTCCAGGAACAGAGCCTGTCGGTTGCAAGCCCGCACTGAGGGCTCGAACGAGACTCCTTCGTTGGAGTAGTACATTTCTATAACTTGGGATAATCGTAATGTTCCTCTTTGCGCCACCCACGTTGGTACGTACTTGGCTAATATCAGCCCTGAAATAGTAAAAGTATCCCATTAGTATGCTAAAAAAATCAATCCCTTCTAGACTTCAAATAACCCTATTACGTTACTACAAGTGAGAGACACATGCGTAACAGTATACATTTTTTTTTATTGTGTAAAGGTTTCGAACGAGCATGCAGTCCACCTGATGGTAAGTGGTCACTGCCGCCCATGGACATCAGTAATCATCCTCAAGTACGATTGAGTCATACCTAAGTTTGATCACAGATGCGTTGCTACCCCTGAGGAATAAGATGTTCGCTTCGCGTTTAAGTATAGCCAGCAACCACCATTCTCCGTACCGAAACACAATAAATTGCTTCACGGAGGATTATGAGGGTGATACATACGCTTTACTTTATATTTTTTGGCGTATTTCAAATTACAAAAACCAAAAGTTATAGGTCATTACTATTACTTCAAAAATACGTACTTATTAGCGTTGGCACCACCGCCATACTTGTTTTTTTTATTATAATTTAATTTAATTATTTACTACTACTCGACTTTACATCTCACACCATAGAAGTAGCAACTTCCTTTTAACTTTAGAATGAATGAACACTTAGAATAAGTACTTACTGCTTGTTTACTAACTCAATTGTTTCTTCATTTACGAGAAAATGATATCTTACCATCTATACCCGCTAAGATCTCAGCATCAGTGAAGTGCCACTCAACAGCAGTGCTATTTCGTATAAACAGGTAGAAGTCTCTGGGCAGCAGAGTGTCGTTCCACCTGTTGTTACTGCCCACCACAAGCCGGTCGCTGACCGCACCCACCCTCGGACCTTGATTTACCACTACTTCGGCCAAGTCTCCTGAAATTTATTATTTTTCTTCGTCATACAAATGCACATTCTAATCAATTAGATTTTTTAAGTTACTCTAATATCGCCCACCTTCACCAGTATTGGAGATCCAAGTATTTCAGTACTCTACATTTTTAATAAACGGTGGAATATAATGGGTAAAATGCGCATTTGGTATTTTGACTATACAAGGGTGGGATGTTTTGAATAACCTATCCAGCAAGGTAAAATAAATTAGGTTTACTTTGGGCCTAGTATAAGCATACCTACTTATAATAATACATTATGGTAGTAACCTTCACAACGTCGCGTTACTATAACCAACATTCATCATTCTTCTGTACAATAATATAAAAAAAATCCCATATACTTACCAGCTAGGGTAGCAACCCAAATATTACTGATATCAGCGCCAGAAGATAGAATTTCAACATTGTTAAAACCTTCTTCATTGTTCTCTCTGTATTCCTCATTTTTCTTCGTCCACTCCTCCAAAGCCGATTCCATTAACTGCTGTGATACCTCCTCTTTATATATATTAGCAGAAAGTACATCTGTGACTAACACTCGCTGGGACTCTAAAGCAGCAGCAATCGCTGACACAACAGTTCCCGGGGATATGGTGCCCCATTGGGTCTGAACAACACCATCTTCTATGGGGCACCTGCTGTAAGCTCTGAAATTAGGGAATAATCGAATTTTATATGAATGTATAATGTAATTTAAATGAATAATTAATTCATATAATCCTCAAATCGAACTAACTCAAACTAAGAAACACAATTTGTTACAGAGTAAGTCAAGTCTAAATCACTTTTGTGGTTGGCGGTAGTTCGACCGGGGGGTACCACAGCCAACCTCATAATCGTCCGTGAAGCAATTCTTGTGTTTAGGTTTGGAGAGGCGTAGTTGCCGGCTGGATTTATACACGAAGCGAACCTCATGGATAGCAACGCATCAGTGATCTTCTGGTATTATTTAATTGAGCTTGAGGATGATAACTGATGTCCATAGGCGGCCGGACCACTAACCTATCAGGTGGACTGCATGCTCGTTTGCTACCTTTATACGATAAAAACAAGTGATTTAGGTATAAGCAAATATTGTATAAAGAAGTAGAATCTCTTTATAATATACCAAAAGTTGTACATACCTTCGATTTCTTTGCACTGTCATGCTTTGCCTTTGTTGAATTGACAACGGACACTGAATATTTTCATCACCTCTTTCCCAAGGGCGCACGGTGGAACTCATCATTTTATGTAAAAGACACTTTTCCACAGTAGAGAGACTTTCGTCTACATCGAGAAGGTCTTGGCTCGGCAAGAAAACATCCATCAGCAGTTTATATTTGTGGAATTGAAAGGCGGAAGCTCTGAACGGCAATACGAAGTCAGTCTCAACAACATTTGCAGCCTCCTCGATGCCATCTAAACGTATGCTGATTTGGTAATACATTATTAAATTATTACAAATTATTGATTTTTGGTCATGTGGTAGGTACTCGTGTAGTTCAACCAGGGAGGTAATAAGCCCACGTGAAGTGACTATTGCGTTTCGGTTTTGAAGGCATGGTTGCGGACTATACTTACACACTAGGCAACCATCTTAAGCCTCAGGGGTATCAATGCATCTATTGTCCACCTCAGATACGATTCCATCATTCTTGGGTTGGAAGCAAATGTCCATGCCATGGGTGGCAGTGACCACTAACAATCAAGTAAACTGCATGCTCGATTGTTATCTTTATAGTTTAAAAGTATGTATGTCGCTAATGTCATTTTTTATTAATAGAGAGTCACAGAATAACACCTAGGTGCATAATAAAAAAAATACATCACAAGGTGTCTCTTCGTAGTAGGTGTCGTGAATAAATACGTAACCACCCAGAATAGAAACTAAGTCATAACTTAAATATTTGTTTCGACAGGAATCGAACCGCACTTCACGCCGCCCGCAGTCTCAGAAAATAGAAATATGGATGTTATATCGTTACCTTTTAAGCACATTACTACTGAAGAGTCTTAGGTCGAGTGAGGAACTGGACTCCAGTCGTCTGATCAGCGAGAGGAAGACGTCGAGGCGTCGTGGTGCGTCTAGCGGAGGTCCACCGCCACGGTAACATTCTAGTAGGTGGGCTGGCACCCTCGAAAGTATAGCACATTCAGAACCTATAACCAGTTGAATATACATAATTAACGTACTTACGGAACGTAACATTTATGTATGCATATTTATAACAAATTAAGTATTTACCTAATACGAGTAAAATATATTTGTAATTCTCTCATTGTTTTTACATAGCGTGAACGCTATAGGCAAATTAAGTATCTACCTAATATAATATATATGTATTTATCTAATTGTTGTTTACATAGCATGAACATTAAAGGAGATTGAATTTACAAGCCATGAATATTAAGAAGTCAGTATAGCCAATATAGCCTGTGACTGGCAGATATGAGAGAAGCAGGGCGCGTGAGTGGGTAAACTCCTGAATAAAATACTGCATTAAATAACATGTAAATAATACGGTAATATTATTTAGGCACATACCTACATATTCTATGCTTCAACTAAATGGTTTGAAGTATAAATATTATGACTGTACGAAACATTACTTAACCGCAATGGAACTCCCTTCAATATTTCAATTAAACTTAAAAGACAACCGGAATTTGTGAGAAATATTTTGGTACTTACACAGCACTGCCATAAAAATAAATACAAATCCCTTCATAATAAACCTAGACACAATTAACTGCTTCTATACTAAATCACATTATTTGCAGCGCCGGCCTGCACCTACTACACAACAATGTGCGTAGGGTAGCGAGATAGTAGCTTTGATAAGATAATGATTCATTGTCTAACTAGGGCGTGTATTCTTTACATTGTCCGTGAAAGCAATCGCACAGGTAACACAGATTAAAAGACGATATAAAAATAATCATTTTATTGACAGTATTTCCGGAGCCTCTCGTCCACAACTCTTAACGGCGAACTTATTAACATTGTGATATCTCTGACTAGCCACATTCTCATGGCTTTCCTTAACACCTATGTTTCAAGTTTGTGGACTAAAGTGTAGATATTTATGTACAGCACTTATATTTTAAATAATTTCAAATTGAAATTAATAACTATCCCTGATAATTTACTCTTTAGGAATGTTTCTGTACATTTAATGGAAAATGATAAATACAAAAACTAAAATTCATTTCAGACAGATATAAATTTAAAATCCAAAATTGCATTATTTTAAGATATAGTCACTTTCGCCTTTTAGCTAATAAATATTGTCAAACTATTAAAATTAGTATTTTTGTAGTCGAAATTGATGTTGGTTTATGGACCAGTATTCGTTACATCACTTTCTTCTTTGTAACAACAATCATCAAACATTTATTCTCATCCGTTAGTTTTAAAAAATCTGTAATTTTATTTGAACTTATTTTTCTTTTTAATTACGAAAAAACATATCAGAATGAACTCGACTGGACCATATGATTATATTAGTAAAAGCATAAAATATTAAATTATTTGTGAATACTTAATTTATATTTTATACACTACTTTTGAAATGTATATAGACAAATTGCTCTTTAATTAAATCCTATTAACTATTTTTATTCAAGTCATGTGTAATACTTATACTTCCTTAAACATATACAGGTTCCTAATTATTAATTGAAATTTATTTTTTTACAATATTATTACCATTTCTCATCAAACATTTGAGTAACATAAAAGAGAACTATATTTTCAACAGAAAATATGCCACTTTATAATAGAGGATATATAGAAGAAATTTCTATATTTAACAATGAATTTTTCATAAGGAAATAATGAAAAAATAAATGATAACCTTAATCTCGTATTTCCCATGTTGTAAAATTGCAATTTCAATGTACATAAATCATTATTAACATAACACAACCAAAATAGATAAATGCTTAATAAATTAATCTTTGTACAAAGAAGGAAGTTTGTTAGAAAATGAAAGTAGTTTATGGTATCTCAAAATTCAGTAACTTAATTTGTTCAGTTAAATGCAGTTTTTACATTCATAAAATATATTCACAGTCTCTTAACCAATCACAAATTTACCGCAACACTAACTTAGCTGGCTTTCCATCGATCTGTCGGGAAGTGCCATGTTTAAGAGTAAATTCACGTTTGGTATACGCAAATAGTAAATCAGTTATTAGGAATATCTGTGCTGTCGCAAAGGAAAGAGTTACTCCAAAGAAGAAATTTGCATTGGCTGAGCCAGAGTATATCCAGAGATGCCAAACTGTAGGACCAAGGGCAGATGTGATGATGAATGCGCATCCAATAATAAACATCTGGCGCATAACTGAAATAGAAAAGAATCAATTTGTATATGTATATAGTTACAAAATTATATATGGCGGCCTTCATAATGACAGCACTTGTAACAACACATTCACAGAATCAGTAAGACTTACATAAATATAACATTTGTATGGTGTTTATTAAAGTATAAATCAATTCGAAGCTTAAGATATGAGTGGATTCACACCTAAACAACTATGTTTATTAAAATTAGACACCGTTAGCCATTTCTAACTGTAAGCTATATAACTCCTCAGGGGTCGCAATGAATCTATGAATTGTTATAAATTTATATATGGCTTGTATTCTATCTGATCTTGATTAGATTGGTATAATGTATGGCAATGACCACCTGCCACTAGATGGTAGAGAAGAGAAGGCCAGCAATACATTGGTCATTCCTCTGGTGTTGCAAATGCTCACACATGCCGGTGACTGCTTTTTATCAGGTTATCAAATAAAGGTTTGACGATGTTTGAAGTCACGTTGAATACTTCTATAACAAAAATAAAAATTATACTTACATGAGAATAAATGTTTCCACATAGGCAACAGAGCCAGGTAAAATCCAACATCACCAATACAAGGATAAGATCGGAATATAGTTGACAATGTTATAAGAACTGTTGCTAGTAACATTGGTTCTCTTCTAAACTTAAGGGTAAGAGGTACCACATACAATGCCAATGCATTGATTTGGAATGCACAGACAAACAGCAATCTGAAGTGCTCAAACATCTCCGTGAAGAAGTACCAAAATAATCCAATGTTTGGTTTTAAGTCTGGCACTGTCAATCTGAAACGAAAAATACACATATTAATGAGTTTATATTTAATTAATATATCATCCTCACTAATATTATATTGTGAATGTGAATTTGTCTGTATGTCATATTATGAAATCCTGAATTATTTAGACATAATGAAATTTTATATTCAATTTTCAAGTGCACAAAGCATAGCATAATCTTTGTACAGAAAACTATAGGTCTCAAAGGATAATAAACTTTTTATGTATTCAAAATAGGTGACAAACTTGTGTAATACGTACTACATGCCAGCAGGCAAATGCTATTATACAATAAAACTATATCAAAACTGTAAATGCCAAACACTAACATCATGATGAATGTCAATAACATAATGTTTTAGCTTGTGTTCTTCCCATACATTACAATTTTAGCTCTTGGCATTTATGATTTAACTTTATATTTTAGATTCTGTTTCTTTAAGAAATATAAATGTTTAAACATATATCAAAGAAAAACTGAATATATATATAAAAAATAATAATAGTCAAATAATAATGAGTAATAATAGTAATATAAGTATAATGTCAGGTGTTGTTAATACAAGAAGATAAAGTAACAGTATATTGTATGTGCTTAATTTGCGAATGTGACCCTTTAGTGTTGTTAATACAAGAAAAGATTCAAAAACCAATTCATAATGATCTCAGCATCAAAATATTGTTGTTAATAAGTTAAATCACTCAATAAAAGGTTAAGAATTTACTTACATGAATCCATATGTATTATTCACATATTTATAAGATCCATCCATAATATAGGCTGATATGAATATCAAGAAGCCCCAGCATAGCACGAATACTAGAAGAGTTCTGATGTATGAGCATTTGTTGCAACCTTTATTCACGTCTGCCAATAAAATGGATATTGGTACAATGAGCAGAACTGGGTACAATGCTTGATGAGTAGCGAGGGCAATAAATGCACATGATAAGAATCTCCGCCCACTACAGGCTCCCCACAAAGCAGTGGCTACTAATAAATTTTGGACCACTGTAGTTGTCATCCCTGCACAGTTCAGGACGGAATATGGGTTGAAGAGGTATACTGAGAGAACATACTCCGGCACAGCATTCAGTTGTTCATCACTCAGTAACATGTCCTTACACTCTTCAGCCACATCCTTCTTCGTCTTCTCTTGCGAATCTTTAAACATCCTTATAAAACATTTCGAAGTTTGACACAGCAAATATGCTGTTATGAGATCCAGTATTGTAAACAGTAAGGGAAACAACAATGGTACCCTTTTCATTAAATAGTGAAAGAAGACAAGGAGCAACGGTGACTCATGGAAAGAGTCTCCCTCGTACGGATTTATGCAATTTTCATACAAATATACGCCTTCTATTAACCTCTTCCAGGAGTTTAAGGGTGTAGCTATTTCTACTCTATTTGCTATTGTTTGCCAATAATCTGTGTGTATTAACCAATATCTCACTAAACCGGCAATCAAATATTTGAATATAATAGCCATTTTGTTAATTTAATGAGACTTTAACTAAATCATTCTTTACAAACGAAATTTGTTTATCAGGTTTATCTTCATTTCACCAAAAAGTACAATTAATTGAGTATTGACACTTGATTTGACAGTGACATTTTAAAATTGTTTTTTTTTTCTTTTAACAGTTTTCACGGCTTTGGATTCAGTTCTTTCTGGCCTATCTTAACATTTAACATTTATAATTTGCTGTAACAGTCTAGTCTAAGTCAGTAATCAAGTCTTAATTCCAAATCATGCTCAAGTAAATTGGTGGATACTTTACTGGAAGCTTCTATGGAGCTTTTGAAATAACGTCAAAAAGCATGATTAACTGCATTAAAATAATCTCCTACTCTCGTGCACATTACTGAGCACTGTATGTTTAAAGTTACACCTAATTTACACATAAAATCCCGAAGAAAACAAACTTTAGAATATAATTAAATGTACGAATCTTTTAACGTTCCCGCCAAAACTTTGTTATTTTTTCTAATTGTTCATAGACTGTAGTTGTATGTAGGTTTACTTAGTAAATAATTATTATAGTCTATATCATATCATATATTAATCATTTTGGTCTGTGGTATCATTCCATTGTGTTTAAAATATGAATAACATAAAATTGAGAAAAAAAGCGCGGGAAATCTTGAAGTTGGCGGGTGTATTTCTTAGTGCAGATTTAAATTAATTAATATTGATCAAAGGAGTTTGTAAATTTCACTTATTTTAGTCTATTTATTTCATTTATAATCTCTTCTTGTATTGGTAAGTTCTTATCTATCCAACTTTCTACATAAATTTTATCATCATGGATGAACC
>DWNR01005384.1:0-10206 GCA_018250455.1 Polygonus leo
GGACAAATTTTATTTTTTTAATTTTTTTATAATGCGGCATTAGAAAATACATACGACCCTAAATTTTCACCCTTCTAGCATCATTTTTTTTATAATTTTTTATAATTTTATAATTTTTTTTTTATGGCAGAACAACGTTTGCTGGGTCAGCTAGTATCTCTATGAAAATGTCATAGAGATATTTTGACACATCAAAATCAAAAGTTTTCGCGAGACATGACGTCACACTTTCTACTGCCGTTTACGATCACGTGACTAATTGATTGTTTTATCAAATTTATTTTCTAAAATAACAGAAAAGTTGTTTTAAAAAGCATTTTTGTTTTTTCTGCTCTTGGATTGGAAATTATCATTTATCATAATCTATTTAATATGGCCTATGAAAACAAAACAGATTTGAAATTAAATATAGGCTAAAAATAATTAGATAATCGGAAACTTAACTTTATGGTGAAGTACTTCATTACATAAAATAAATTGCGCCCAATAATAAATAATGCTTGGTTTAATGCTGTATTTACTGTACTTTCTGAATTACGGTGAAAACACATCAAAACTTATTTATTATTTATCTTTAACACGTATAAAATGAACTCAAAATATTACAGAATCACATAACAATTTTTTTTCAACTTTATGTCTGAAACAAATTCGAGAGCATTTATTAGCAGCCTACTGTTATTAGTGAGCTATAAACAACCATCTTCCTAAGTACACATTACACATCAAGTACCTATCCATTACGGATCAGTACATTAGGAATAGGTGTTCCTAAATTAAATATAATACACATCCATAATGAGACAACAAAAATCATTAAATAAATTCTGCCTGTCGCGTTTAACTATAAAGAAGATTATAGTTATAGCATGAAAATATTTTTATCGACGAGTATACCAAATGCCTCCCATACCATTGCATTACGTAGAGTGCATAGTCGATCATGTCGCGTGGAAATCAACAATTTATCAATTACACCAACACGTAAGCTCCAACACACGACACATTTAAGAGGAATTACTCCGTAGACTATACGATATATGTTGCACTATTTTTTTCATATCTGTGTGATATGTGACTAAATAAATTAATATAGAACTGGAAAGTTACCGTGGAATTCAATTTTATAAGACATTCGAGATACTTTATAATATAATGGATTCCTATGCAAACATGAAGCCTACTTATACGTCATGTACCTATTTGATCAAAGCTCAAAATATCCGCTCATAGTATACTAAGCAAATAACTTTGTATAGCCTTTTCACGCTAGGTATTGGCAATTGATTATGGTGGCAAGTATTAGCGTTTATCATATCTATTTGTACGTTATACGGCGTACTAATCGGCCTCCGGCAGATGGTAAAGGGTTAATGCTGCCCATGTACACTTAATACGTAAGCCAAATAGTTTTTTTAAACTTAATGACTGAATGATGAATGATCGGCAGCTACTCGTCCCCAACCAAAAATGATACCTTATTATATGGACTACAACGGTAAATATAACTTAAAGATGAAATAAATATGTTTATCAAAACTAAGAAAAAAACGAGAGAGCTACTTGCAGCCGTTCAAGAGTTCGACTATATGTGGTTCCATGGCTAACCAAGTTCAAGATACCAAATACTTCAATTGTCTTCCGAACTACATAAAAGATTCACACCAAATAAAAAAAATAAAACCTTACAGGATGTTTATGTCAATCCTAAACAGCATACACGCAAACTAGTCATTACACATCAAACCCGTTTACTCAAAAAACGTGGTTGCATGAAGCTGACGGCAAAAAATATAGTTAAAACAAGTACGCATACAAAAGCGAAGCGGCATCGACCTAGACCGTGAAGAGCCGTTAACCTTCAATTAGGTTTCGAACACCCGAATGCGATCATCAAGGCAATTCTAGAACCTAGATTAACCAACGAAGATAATATAATAGATCACGAGATTCAAACAAAAACATTATTTTACATGATAAATGGAATTATACAAGTTTTGTAGAATTGCTTGGAAAATTATATCTCCAAGGTTTTCTGTTAAGGCTTTGCCAAGTTTGGCAGCAACTTGCGATTTGAAAATATTTTGATTCAACCGAAATTTTATTTTCTCATGTTGACTTCGCCAATATATAATTGGAAGCGGTAGTTAGTTATATTTTATTTTATTTTTCTTATTTTAGTGCTCACTATTCTCTATTATTCTAGTAAAATGTAAATAATTTATGATATATCATATACAATGAACAAGATGGCATCTATCTCTATCTGCGGAGGCAGCACTACCACATATTTTTGTTATTCTGGGTGCATCACCGTTTACCATAGATAAACGCATGCCTTCTCATCCATACTCCTCCATAGTTCTCCTTAGTTTTGTTCTTCAGACATCATAGTGTCCAAAGTCCTCAGAAATAGTACCGCATTTGCAGTGGACGTCAGATAGGACCCAGTCTACAGATCTCAAGAATCAGAACAAACTTATTTTTTTACTTTAGCAAAAAACATCAACCTATACAATATATGCAATGGTAACGGGATTCCAATTACTAACAGTATTTATTACTATCAACATGTCACGGCAAACATTTAGATGGAAGCCATTGAACTCTATCGTTAGAAAGTACGATTGGCGAATATAAGCCCAATTTAACTTGCACGTGGTGACAATAGCCCGATATAAGGTTAATGATCAAAATAATATTACCAATTTCATCGTTATTTTGAGAGCTGGTGTCGAAACCGAAAGTATTTTTTATTTCGACAAGGAAACCTATGAAATTACTCTTTTGAATTGTTATTTTATTATTTTCTGATTTGAGAAACTTCACTCTTTCAACTTTTCGGACTTTCAACTTCGGACTCTTTTAATTGTTTCTACTCCGAAGACTCCGAGATGTTTCCAGTCCTAAAGAGTTAAACAAAAGGGTTCGAAAAAGTGAGCTATGAAAATAGAAGCTCTAGGTAATGGAGCAACTGCTCCAATTTTCAAACCAGAGCATTATGTAGTACATTCCTGCTAATAAGGTACTCGTAAAATATATATAAATTATTTTATTAAAATTAAATGTGATGTCACTTCAACTTAAACGGACGCGACAATTTCTACCACAGTCACAAGCACCACATTAGTGAGACAGTTAAAAACGTTTCCATCACCTTTCATCCAACTCAGTATAACAACTCACCAAGCAGCAACAGTATCAGCGGATTCTGGAACTGTTCGATGTACTTCTTCCAGAGGGGCTCCTGTTCCTTCACCTGGAACTCGTTGGGCCCCACGAAGTTCATGCGGTCGTTCGCCTCGCGCCATGATAAACCGCGGCGGACGTCCACCTCCAGACGTTCTGACACCTGGTAAAGATTAATTATTAAGACTTTTTTATATTATAGATATTGGTAGCAAACGTTCCTGCGATCCTGGCCATGGACTTATTCAAGCCCAAGTACGTTTGAATTGTACTGCAGGTACCAAAGATGACGAGTTAGTACACGGAGGATAATCAGGATGGCAGTGGTACTTCTGCAGACGAAATTACTACTACCACCTAGCAAAATGTTTTTTTTTATATATAGATACAATGTTAAGAAACATGTGAAAACTTCTACCTAGAATCAAGAAAACATTCATAAACTGATATTCATAAACTGACTTGTTGACGATATCAGTTATGCAAATATGAATTAGATATCAGTAATATAGCATAACCAATACAAACATTAAGTTAAACATTACAGTCCAGTAACGTAACATCCAATTTTATATCTGTAGCAATATTACAGACATTATTACAAAGTAAATTCGAAGCGAAAGCCAGCGCCGAAGCGAAACTCGAAGTATTGAAACGAAACCAAAACAAAAAAGCTAAAAAAGAAAACTAACTGCTAACGTGACCCAATTTCTCGCATTTCAATCTGAACGAATAGTTCCATCCGAATCGTTTTTTCTTACCGAATGCCAGTTTGCCATCCAATTACAAACAAGCCAAATCCTGGCTCACGGGAACCGATTTCCATCTAGCGTTTGAAGATCCAATTATGCGGAGTAATCCTGAATCCTTGGGTATAGATCCACTAAATTCTTGTTAGGCTACGTAATTCCTAAAGCGGGAGATTTGAAACCTATCATTGAATTGGGATGTGTTGACACTCTCTTACGGTCTGCAGTGAATCAACGCCAGGCATGTTTTAGTTTAGTTTTATTTCAGAAGAACATCAATATGTGTGTTCATGTTTAAGGAGAAAGTTATTGAAACCAAATATGTATCCCGTATCCGTTCTACAAAGCAAGCTCCGCAAATCTTTGCGCGTTTATTAATTGGACAGAAAACATAACGTGACCTAATTTCTGAAACGAAGACTAGACATTCGATCGCTCCAATTTCGCACAAACGACAAAACTTTAAAGCTCTGAATTAAGATACCGAGCACGACAGCTTCCTAACTTGTTAGATGTTACTTTAGTTAGATTTCTACATTCCGATGTAGTCTGATTTGAATTAAATTTTTGATTGTGATTAATCAATTTGCTCAATTGATAAGGCCACAGAAAATGGCAAAAAATATTTTCACGAGACGCAATTTTATATTTTTTATGTCAAGAGGGGGTCAATATATCCAAGTTTGTACAGTTGCAATACCTGTCCCGCCGTGTGGAAAAAATGGTGCAAATGCTCTTTATACTTTGACAAACTTGGTGGCAAGGAATATGATACTTTTATTTTTATATTTTATATGGCTATGTGTGTAGAAAATGTTATAAAGATTATTTGTTACATAAACTGAATTTGCTTTATGTATCTGAGCAGCGCACAAACCAATTATTTTAAATAGGCCACATCGAAATTTCGCTTCTATACAGATTTTAGCCTTTGATTCCATCCCGTATTATGCCCTAATTGACTACTCTAGAGCGTAAATAACATCGTCAGCCTTCGACCACCAGTCACCAGGCGTCTCTAATTTGACACACTGATTCACAGCGCCTTTAGAAATATATTTTTTTTATTATTTATTTATTGTACAAAGGTAGCAAACGAGCATGCAGTTCACCTGATGGTAAGTGGTCACTGCCGCCCATTGACATCAGGAATCATTCCCAAATATGATTGAATCATACCTGAATTTGATCACATATGTGTTGCTACCCCTGAGGACTAAGATGTTCGCCTCGTGTAATAAATTGCTTCACGGAGGATTATGAGGATGGCGGTGGTACCTCCCCGGTCAAACTAAACGAGTTCTACCACCTGCCAGATTTAATATAAAGCTGAAGAGTTTGTTTGTTTGATTGAACACGCTAATCTCAGGAACTACTGTTTCGAATTGAAAAACCTTGTGTTGAATAGTCCATTTATTGCGGAAGGCTATAGGCTATATATAGCCAGCAACCACGCCTCTCCAAACCGAAACAACAATTGCTTCACGGAGGATTATGAGATGACCAGCAGTGGACAATGGGCAGGTAGTGGTGAAGTCATCATTGCCGCTAAAATCAACCCTAATACGATTTAAGACATGAGGATACGCTGTGATCGCCTTGAGCAATAAAAAATTCTCCCCAAGTCAAAATAAGACAACGACTTCGCCAAAATCGGCAACCATACCTTTCCGATCGAAACACAATTACTAATAAACAACTGCTGCGCGGTGGGAATATAAATACGAAAATGATGCAGGCAAATGGAGTAACATGAACGTAGTTTAAATAATACCGTCACAGTACTTTCAACCATTTGTTTTAATAGTGCCGAGAGTACAATAACGATGTATTTAACCTTTTATGGGTCATTTGTGCTAATGTTTTGACTACGCTTTCAGGGTTGCGAATGTAATATTAAATTTTGGAATTGTATTCGCCATTAAAGAATTTCTTAGAAATTTTATCCTGATACAGTCTTAGCCTGTGGCAATGTCTGCCTCTATTAATAAAAAGGCTATTAAAATAAGTCATAATTTTATAACATAACATTTAAATGAAAAAAAATATCCGTTTCGAGTATGTTACATTTATCCCTATTTTAGGGATAATAATATTATTTCGTAGGGATCATTTTTATTCTTGTATCATTTTGAAAATAAAAGGTAAAACGCAAGTAGGTATATGGTAAAACGTACGCATAGGTTAATGAAATAAACATGAAATATACATATGAAATAAACATTGATATTAAAAGTCATAATCAGTTGATTATAAAAGAAACATAAACATTGATTATATTTGTATGAGGAAAGTTGTGAAAGAGGAAGAAGCTAGGCAAGTATGCCAGAACCGTGCCGTTACACTCGATACTCTCTGCCTATCCCGTTAGGGATTTGCCGTGAAGATGTGTGTGTGTTCATTATAGAAAAGTTAAAAGATATATGTATACATAAATATTTGAAATACTTCCATCAGTAAAAGTAAAGTACTACCATCATTAGCCAATCAAAATAAAATGGCCGGCCATTACAGGTCTATATAAGGGTCGAACCGCACACATCAGTCATAAAACCGCTCCGTCAACAAAATGGGTTCATACATCGTTCAATAACCAAATTGACTGATAGCGGTTGGGGCTCGAATATGATACATAAATGTACATTTTTGATGACTGATGTGTGTTGACCCTTAGATATTCAGTCCGTCGAGAAGGTTCTACAGGCTTTTACTGTTCAAATATATCACACAAGTAATACAATACAAAATTTATGTATTTCGTGTATAAGTTGAAAGAAAATGGAAAGGACATTTTTTCTTAAGTAAAATCACCACTGTCGAATAGGCTTAATTATATTTTAGTAGTAGTTTTATATACATTTCCTTTAGTTTATGTAATAACAACTAGCTAACGTTGTTTAAAGGTAAATGTTCTACTTTTATTATTTGTAATCAATAATCATGTCAGCTTTAGGTGTTATAGGTATCGTGTCAGCGATAGTACATTCGATACCGCCTGTACCCGCATTCAAAAAACTTTAACAGTGTTACCTGCTACCTAGAAAAACTTAATACGTTTTTTAAAAAGTCACATATTTCATTTAATTTTTAGTTGAGGCAGCCCTACATCGGTACTTCCCCGCCTAGTGTTCGGGTAGTTCCCGTAATTTGATCAAAGCGTCTTCTGTTTCGTGGTCGCAATTAAAGTAATGTAATTAGCGGTCAATGTGTAGCGGCAATCATTACGGCATATATTTGGAGTCGTTGTATTTTGGTCTCCGGTGGTCCGTAATACCGTTCTTCTCGTTTAATATAGTAGTATCTATCTATACCTATAATAAAGCTAAAGAGCCTCTCATTCTAAATAGTTTAGTCAAGTTTGCATCAAAATCCCTTCAGCCGTTTTCAAGTGACGCGTGGTCAAATAAACAGACAAACAGATAAACAACGTGTTCTGTTGTCGATTCTAAATAGGGGATATTTAGCCATCTTTTTTTCGAATATCTTCCTTGTACAGATTTTCGACCCTCTTTAGCTTTATTATATGTATATAAGAAGATGTATAGATAGATAAGCCAATCTAACATTACAACATAACTTACCTAATAAATTACCCTCTATACGATACGGAACGTTTTGATTCGCACTTGGTCGCACTTAAATATATGTTCGCCTACGTACATTACCTGCAGTTACTGCATATATTCTAGACGACCTTAATTCACACTTGACCTGCCAACATCGGTACATAACACGGCAATAAATTTTGATAGCGCCGTAGATAATTGGCTTGCGTTGAATGAGGAGGGGAAAGATGAATTTGAATGAGGATTGGGAATTTTAGAAAGATTTTTAACGTAAAAGGTAGCAAACGACAGGTGGGAGAACTTATGTAGTTCGACCGGGGAGGTACCACCGCCACCCTCATAATCCTCCGTGAAGCAATTCATAGTGTTTCGGACTGGAAAAGCGTGGCTACTGGCCATACTTAAATGCGAGGCGATCATCTTAGTCCTCAAGGGTAGCAACACAATTGTGGTCAACCTCAAGTACGATTCGCACGCGGGGATGATCACTAATGTCTATGGGCAGCATGACCACTAATCATTAGGTGGACTGCATGCTCGTTTGCTAACTTAAGACAATAAAAAAGAACATACAGCCCACCTAATAGTGGTCATTGTCTCCTGTGAAAAATTTTTACCAACCCAAATACGATTTTATCGTATTTGAGGATGATGACAAATGCGTTGCTGCGTTTAGTCGGCAACCACGCAAAAAAAAACGCGAAAAATCCTTCCTAGAGGGTTATGAGCACAGATATATTGTGATTATGAGGATGGTGGCGTTGCCTACATGCTTCACGAGTTCTACCACCTGGCAGATGCCAGATGCCAGATGGTATTGGTCAGTATATCTAGATAGATAGATAGATATCTACAGATGTACAGATTTTAAACCGTTTCACGATCAATATTCACAGCTGTTATGTCTTCTTATATTCAAAACGCGTAAATCCATACAATTGAATGTATTTAGCATTCATACCGATATTGAAGATGTGGACAACTGATTTGTTTATCAATATGTAGGTAACGCTCTGATGTAAATAGACTTGTAAATGATTATGATGCAATGATGAAACACTACCAGAGTTGCTTATATTGTGTAAAAATTGAAATCAAAATATTGTTTTCAAAGTGGTCTTAACAATACTCTTCTTGTCAAAAAGTTACAATCAATATATACATTTTATTAGGCAGAATAAGTTTGAACTTATTGAGATTGATCTCTTGCCTGTAAATTCTACGTACCTAGTGCCTCATTACTAGGTGGTAGAACTCATTTAGTTCGACCGGGGAGGTACCACCACCACCCTCATAATCCTCCGTGAACCAATTATTGTGTTTCGGTTTGGAGAGACGTTGATGCCGGCTACACTTATACACGAGGCGAACATCTTAATCCTCAGAGGTAGCAACGTATCTATGATCAAACTTGGATATGATTTAATTGTACTTGGGGATGTTTACTGTCTGGGGGTGGACTGTGTGCTCATTTGCTACCTTTATTCGATAAATACCTATTTAAGTCAAAATTAACGTCATTTTCTAAGTGTTCACTGTGAGTTTCCATTTCAACTCATTGATAATTTATTACTACCCCATGTTACCTCCCATACGAAATGAATGAAGCTCAGAATGGTCCCGGCTTCATGTTGGATGCTGGAAATAAACACACCGTAATCAACGAGGTTTTAATTAATGAGAACAATATGACAAATTAATTTCCATGTTAGATTCACATAAGAAAGGGATCTGGGCTACCATGCAATATGTTAATTGCAATATATTAACACTGTTCGTTTGGTACTTTTTGTATAGTTTCTTTAACAGATGGTGTTGATACATGTTTTGATACTGCTGTTATTGCAGCCATAAAAATTGCTTTAAAATTGTTTATATATTACAGTTCTTAAACAACCAAGCTAACGAACAGCGCATCTTAAATAAGTCCAATCGCATCTTAGTATCTTAAGTACCGCATCTTATGTAGGCTTCAATAAAAATTGCAGTGTTTATATATTACAGCTCTATAACAACCGAATTGACGGAGAGCAACGCTTTAGTTGATAAAAGGCTCCCGTAGACATCCGTTGGGTATGGATCCCTAAAATGTAAATACAAAATGATGTTATTTTGTAAATATTTATACAATGAGTACCCATTTCATTACATTAATAATTTAACATACCCAATATTACCTCCCATACGAACTGAATGAGGCGAAGAATAAATCCCCGGTTCCTGTGGGAATGCCGGAAACAAACAGGTCGTGAACACCGAGCTGGTAATTAATGAGAGCATTTATATATGTCTTCCTGGATGAAGGCTTTTGTTCTTTTACACACCGATACTCAACTTTATTGCCAGAGGACTTTAAACATACCAAATAAATAAATAAATCGTTTAGTTCCTCCAACAGATGGCGTTGTAGCATATTTTTATTTATTGTTATATTAAACTCAATAAACATATTTAAGTGTCAATGTATTACAGCTTTGTGCAAACAGACAGACAGCGGACCGCTATTTGGTAAAAGCCTCCCATTGACATACTTTAAGTATGAAACCCTAAAATTTATATATAAAATGAGCATCATTTCGTAGGTATTTATATAATGAGGTCCAATTTTTATCTATCTATCTATCTATCTATACATATAATAAAGCTAAAGAGGGTCAAAAGTCTGTACATGGAAGATATTAAAAAAAATTGGCTGGGGATAC
>DWNR01005385.1:0-10206 GCA_018250455.1 Polygonus leo
AAGTTGGACCAAGGTTTCTACAATATATCATTAAAATTGGTTCAGTAGTTTTGAAGTTTATCCCGAATATGCATCGAGACACATTATTTTTATACAATAAGATAAAACGTATCCTACGTACATATAAACTTCTCCTCTATCTTTCAATAAAAGTTCCATCAAAATCGGTCCGGCCGTTCCAGAGATTATCCCGTACAAACAGAATTTTAAAAATGGTTGTTTTGTTATTAGTATCCTAAAAATAACACACTGCACTTGAAAAACAGTTATTTTCAAAATCACAGACAGAAATTTCAATTTTATTGATATGTATATACGTCAGGAACAAACTGAAAGAACCTTTTGTAGGTAGATAATCTAGGGATGTCAAGCAACCCTGGTAAATACTTACCTCGAATAGGATCATAACTTTCAATTTACTACTTCCAAAACTACAATCTTGAATCAGCCTGGAAGTTATGAACATAAATTCTGTATCAGAGGCAGTGTTCGGAGTGTGAATAGCTTATCTTGCATACAACGTAAACGGAGTGAACGTGTGCAAAATGTATCGATATTAATAGAACTTAATTAAATAATCTACGATATTTCTTTGTAATGTCGTTTATAAGAAAATAATCTTTCAAAGCTAGGCATGGCGGCGTTGGTAATTTCTTTGATGTATACTGCTTTTAACCAGGTGCACCGCTTTATCATTAGATTTAGACATAAAAAGTGTACCTTTGGAAGGAAAAGGAAAAGTAGACTTCATATATGTTTTAATCTGATCGCAAAAAAAAATATTGGTATTTTTGTGATATATTATGTTTGGATGAAAGAATGCATACCCAGAAAATTTTGCCTGTTTTGAAGTGAAAACTTCTTTAGCGGCATTGTGCATTTTTTGTGATGGGTGTAAAATGTTAAACTCGCGTCAGGACACGTGACCTGATCGAAAATTCGTAAGACTGACGGGGAGTAGATCGCCAGCGTGGCGTAGGACAGGAAGTATCCACCTCTCTTTCTACCGCGCGGCAAAATTGCGCCTGCTGATTTAAGTTTTCACTTCTGCCGGCACTCCCGGAGTGCAACCCGTTGTTTTTTTTCTCAATTTTCATCTACCTTGCATGATTTTATTGTCTTTGCTCATTGTACATTTCTTTATTGAATAAGCGGGATTCTCATAAAACTGAAAAAAAGAAAATCCACCTATAAGGATGTCAAATTAAAGAATAAATTAAGTTCTGCTATCAAATAAAGCAATACTTAATTATTGATATAAGCTATCTAATCTAAAAAAATGATTCACAGACAGTATTTCATAATCCGTGTAGCTGGATTGTCCTTACGGTAGCCATATACACATACATAGCTACATACATAAGTATACATAGCTACTCTGGCTTTTAATCGAAAACTGGGTCGCCGGAATTCAAAATCCAAGCATGGGTACGCAAATCAAATTCATATTTGAATCGCGACAGCATGCATAACAATCGAATCACATCTTACCTTGTTGCAAATAATCCTGGGAATTCTGAGTCCCGCGAGTAGGACTTGCCAATCACTACCTGGAGTCCTGTAGGTTGTTCACACTGAATGATCGAACTTAAACAAACAAACAAACAAACTAACTAACAAACATACAAACAAACTCTTCAGCTTTCCATTATTAGTATGGATGTGATGATAGACAGCGATCAGTTACAGATTTATTATACCTATAGATGTGGTTTAAAAGAAAAGAGCCCTCATTCAAAGATAAGCAAAGGTGGCCTTGGTAATCTTCGTTGACTGCATTCATGCCAATTACTTTCTTACTTACCAATCATTACTGCCACTTATTTACTTACTTGCCAATCACTACTGGGGTCCCCTGCTAAGTTATTAACATAATCGAATTTAAAATTCCAAACTTCTATTAATTTTTAGTTTATTAAAATCCACCAGGTGGTATAAATTTGCCAGGTTATAGAACTCGTTTAGTTCGATCGGGGAGGTAACACCGCCATTCTCATAATCCTCTGTGATGCAATGTGTAATCTCTTGTATTTTGGTTTGGAGAGGCGTGATTGCCGGCTATACTTATACACGACGCGAACATCTTAGTCATCAGGGGTAGCAACGCATCTGTGATCAAACTTAGGTATGATTTAATTGTGCTTGGCGATGAATACTGATGTCCATAGGCGGCAGTGACCACTTACCATCAGGTGGACTGCATGTTCGTTTGCTATGAAGTGGGAATTCTCCTTTCTCAGAATAGATATAGATGACACTTAAACAAAGGATGGCGGAGTACTTACGTGGAATAGAGAACAAGTCGTTAGTTAGCAGTGACTAAAAACGAATCAAGATAAGGAAAAATATCTTAACATTTTTTATAAGTGTAAGCAAACAATCAACGTTAATAAAAAGTAACTCCCAAACTTTGGTCCCACGCGGCTAATTCTCTTAAGTAAGTAAATTAGAAATAACTGTATTTTGTGTTCAGATTTAATAAGTTTAAGATTGAAGATACTAATCTTCTTACATCAATCGTCCATACCATGATACAAGTTGTTTAAGAATTACTGTTTAACAAACTATAGAACGAGTAAGACTAAACTAGTAAGAGATGAGAGAGTATATTAGAGAGAAAATCTTACACAAAGTAGCCAGAGTTCATCATCAGTGAGCAAAAACTAGGTATACATATATGATTTTAAACTAATTTCATCGCGGAGTTTGCACATTTTAAATATTATTATACATATAACGGGTACTCATGATAAACGGTTTTTTTTATGCCGATATTTCGACCCAGTTGCATGGATTGTGATCACGGCGAGACAGTATCGGCATCCAAAAAAATCCGCTTATCGTGAGTACCCGTTATATAATAAAATTTTAAAAAAGGGGGATATATTTTATTGAGGCTTACAAAAAGTAGGCGTAAGAAAGGGAATAACGTCGATTATCAAAAATAAAAACTCCCAGAGTATGTTTTTACGTGGACCATATTCCGAGCTGAGAAAGGTAAAAAGAAATGTTTTTATCCTATAAAAGTAGCAAATGAGTACGACACACAGTCCACCTGATGGGTTGTTAATCCTAAAGAAAAGTCTCAAGTGTAAGAATAATCTAAACTCCGCCTCGGAAACTGAAAAGCAATAATTTATTTATGAAGAATTATGAGGGTAACGGTATCATCAGTATGCCGGTGGTAGGTACCTGTCCCGTCAACTATATGTGTTCTACGACCTGGTGTTTCGTGTTTAGATTCAATAGCATCTAGCATTCTGTGTTTACATTCAATAAGGTTTGGATTTAAGACACAAATCAACTGTAGATTTGCACAAGGGTAGCAGAATGCATAACAATCGTATCACATCCTACCTCGTTGTGAATAAACAATCCCGGACCAACTTTACCGATCGGAGTTACTCTTTGCTCAAACTACTAGTTTGCATTCGAATTTGAAGATGTTACTACACTATTATAGAATACTGAATTGCAAGTTCTGAATATTTATGCGGTTTAGAATCCAAATAGGATTTGATTCAACGATTTGGAATCCTTAACTTTATATTTAATTAAACGCTACTAAAAATTCTACGTGTACATGTACAGTTCAGCCGCTAATTTTTAGTGTAAGTAGCAAACGAATATGCATTCCACCTGATGGTAAATGGTCACTACCGCTCATGGTCATTAGTTATAATCCTCAAGTACGATTGAACCGTAACTGAGGTGGACCACAGATGCGCAACGCCTGAGGACTAAGATGTTCGCCTCGTGAGTAAATATAGTCGGCAACTACGCCAACACAAGAATTGCTCCACGGAGGATTATGAGGGTGGCGGAGATTCCTCCCCGGTCGGACCATGCGTTCTACCACCCGGCCTAACACTAATTCGAGTGATTGCGACGAGAAGCGATCGAGAAACGATAGTAATGTCTAGTGTTACTGCATTCTCAATTTACGTCTAACATGTCGAATACAGTATTGTGTACGGAGGGAGCGAGACGGCGATGCAGTTTGCATAACGTGTTTGCACTTGACAACCGACTGCATCTCGATTTGAAGGTAAATCTAGGTTTCAGTTCAGACACTGTTTTGTTAGGTACTTTAAATAGTGATACTGGTTAGCAGCGGAATATGCAATTTCTAGTCCATTTCGGGTTAACGCTTCTTGTACAGACCAATGATATATTTTCTATTTATATATTCGTTTCTGTAGTTAAATCATAGGGACTGCCAATAGAAGTGAAAACTTATAATTTAGAATTTTAGTATTAAAATTTAAAATTTCATAATGTTCTATTTAAAACTATTAACATCAACCTAAGAAATATTAGTAAATAAATAATATATTGGTGATAAAGAGTTTTGAGGAAATCTGTCAAACTGCTACTAGTTCGTTCCATACGAAAAAAATTACACGGAGTTAAGCAAGAACTGGTAACTTTTCAAATATCAATTCATGCGCCGGTCAACGAAGTGAGACTTTTGCAGTTTTTATCGTGACGTCTCGCTTGCTCCGCTAGCTTGTTGCGCTTGCTTGTTTGTTTTGTTTATGTTAGAAAAGGACAACTGTATGACAAACTATTTGCCCGTGCGACGGTCCACAGCAAGAAAGAGAGCCCTCGTGTTACAATGCCGCGGGAGCAGGATGGTATATATCTCTTTCACCCGTGTACAGTACCAATTTTAGACTCGGTTTAAATAACCTCTTCGTGTTTATAACGTCCTAATGTTTTTACTACGTGGACTAAGTTATTGTGGCCTAGTGTTAGATTATGTCTGTTCATAACTTCTTAATCGAAACAATATAATTTTTTTCAAAAAAATTTGGTTCAAAAGTTTGGCATTATTCCACCAAGCTCTATCAAATATATTTATTTTATAATATAATATTGAATTAGTTCTGTGCATTTTTATCATCTATTTAGAATTTATATTTCATTTTTTTTGGATAAAAATACGCTTTATGTACACTGTTTTCTTTACACATTGTTAGGGACACCGAAAACTGTACCTTTGACATGGTGCACAAAATTTGTTGCAATGCTAACAAAGTAACAGATTATCTTTCACATGCGAGTATATTATGTTAGATAAGATTAAGATAAATAATTGTGTTTTAAATTGAGATGGGCAATTAATTGAATCTAAAAAAAGCTTGGACTTTCAAAAACCTATGTGCAAATATTCCCAAACTAGTCACAGATAGAAGCGTTCCAGATACTCGGAACATGCAGGGCACCCGTAGATAACGAATTTATGTTCGCAGTAACTTAGGAACAATTCTTAGTAAGATTGTAGTTCAGACTGGGGGAAATTGGAAATCATTATTTGTGGGATTCGGATGTTGGAGAATGTACGTGTAGTCTCGCTAATATTGTTAATTTTACTAGTTCCGATAACGAAGGTAAATGCAGAAGAAAAGAATAATTTTAACTCACTTTTAAAATAAATAAAGATTAGCGTGAACTGTATCTGAATTTCAATACAAATATAAAGAAAGATGTGCGTAGGATTTATAAATTATATGCTTGATTTTCGTTGAAAGAAACAAAGTAACTTGTTATTACTATTTATTTCATTTAGTTTTTTTCTTCTTTGTTTAATTAATTTCTATTGTATTCAAACAATACATAGTGGCTCTAAATATAAAATAGAGTGTCATGTAGACAGCTACATTCACAGGAATGGCCTAATGCAGCAGATTTTCATATATAAGTCAAACATTTTCACTAAGGACCTTTTTGTAGGTACATTATAACAATTTGGGACAATCTCAATTTCTAGTCACTGCTTTTGCTGGCATTTATCTTAAATCGACTGTGGTACTAAAGTTTCAAGTTTGAAATATTTCAGAGTAGTACCTAACTACTTGTCCCGTGACGGAACCAAAATCGTGCCTATTGTTGATTGTGATATAAACTGGCGTCTTATTGATTGTACGCCAACTTGCTCTGTGGAAAGCGATTCCAATTGCGCTATCAACTAACTGTGACGCAAGGGTGATTTATCATTGCAACTTCAATTAATAGCTACTGCATAGGTAGACATCGATTGAATTTTAACGGAATGTATGAAATGGTTGATATAATAACAACTTCTGACAAGAAAAAAGTTTAAAACAAAACTACCTTTTGTTTTAAACTATCTTCTTCATTCTTCTCATACGAAACATCGACATTTTTGCATTTATTAAGTATATCTTTTAAAGCAGATACTTGAATTTCTTTCAAAATATACAATTCTACAGCCGCTATAATAGTTAATATTAATACTAAAAGTAACAAATGGGATTGAAAAGTCAAATTGTTTTTTTTTTGCCCCGTATACCAGATGTCTGTGAAACATTTTTAGTTGGAATCTTTTCGTTAATCATGAAAATTTGAACACCGATTTTGCTAGCATCGCTCCTATATTTCTTCTCTATGGTACTAAAGTTTCAATATATTTCTGATTAAGTACCTAACAACTTGTACCGTGAACTAAAATCGTCCCTATTGTTGGTTGTGGTATAAACTGGCGTCTTGTCGATTGCACGCCAACTTGCTTTGTGGAAAGCGATTGTTTCCAATTGCGCTATCAACTAACTATGAGGCAACGATGATTGCATTTAATAACCAGTGTATTCAGAATTCCTATTCATAAATCATAATTTTTGAAGATTAGTGCGTATTGAACTCTTTCTGCACTTCAAAAATCTTTAAATTTTCAAGAAGATCAATACTATAACTACGACTGCGTTGTCTGTCTATCCATTTGTTATACGGCTGTATATATTGAACCCTAATTGGCCAGATAATTGCCAAGTGGTAGAACTCGTTTGATTCAACCGAGGAAGTACCACCGCTACCCTCATAATCCTCCGTGAAGAAATTCTTATGTTTCGGTTTGGAGAGGCGTGGTTGCCGGCTATACTTATACACGAAGCGAACACCTTAGTCCTCTTGGGTAGCAACGCATCTGTGATCAAACTTAGGTATGACTTAATCGTACTTGGGGATGGTTACTAATGTCCATGGGCGTCACTGACCACTACCATCAGTTGGTCGCATGTTCGTTTGCTACCTTTATACGATAAAAAAAGGTACGCTGGAGGCCAACTAATAGGTTTTGCGTTATCACCGTTCCGATAAAGAACCGTTAAAAATAGACGAATATTTAAAAACATCCATTCAAACTAGCAACGCTGTACCCGGGTATCAGCGTCCACGCTCCAGTGGTTACAAAACTAATACACAGTAATATTTTTACACTCTGCCACGTTGGCGCAATATTTGCGAATGGCCCATGGTTTGCGAATGGTCTACATTTCTTGAGGCTATTGCAGTTTGTGTATCACTGGAATGTAAGTGGACGTATTGTGGATACCTCATGTTACGTTGGCGTTATACTTGCGCATGGTCCCATGGTTTGCGGATGGTCTTCATTGCTTGAGGCTATTGCAGTTTGTGTATCACTGGAATGTAGCTAGAAATATTGTAGACACGTTTGGTCCAAACCACGGATCGAGGATTTCTGATTAAAAATCGAAAAGTGACTTTAAGTTATCCCTTAAGTCGCACTTTTAAGTGTAAGATTTTTCTTCACAAAGTAAAATTTCTCATGTAAAGTAAATTAAATGTAATTAATGTAAAGTAAATTTCTCATCTCAATCTCAAATGAAGGGTTCACAATGAATATGATATTAATATTCAAATATGTTAAAAGTTAGAATTTTATTTTTCTCTTTTATCATTAGTTCTATGACAGCTATAATAATACACATTTTATTATGTCTATTATAGTTCATGGGATACAGTACGCACAGACGAACGAATATCGGCGTCTTAGTCGAAGTATCCTGTTGGTTCCTTCCAGTACGGAATCCAAACAAATTGTCGAATATTTAAAAACATCTATTTAAACTAGCAACACCGTACCCGGGTATCAGCCTCCACGCTCCAGTGGTTACAAAACCAATACACAGCAATCTTTTTATACTCTGCCACGTTGGCGCAATATTTGCGAATGGCCCATGGTTTGCGGGTGGTCTACATTGCTTGAGGCTATTGCAGTTTGTGCATCACTGGAGTGCAACTGGAAATATTGTAGACACGTCTGGACTAAACCACGAATTGACATTTTTGATTAAAATTCGAAAAGTGATTTTTAGTTATCTCTTATGTTGCACTTTTAAGTGTAAGATTTTTCTTCACAAAGTAAAATTTAAAAATGTCGGGCATATGCGATTGGTGCTCTCTAATGAAGGGTTTACAATGAATATGATATTAATATTAAAATATGACAAAAATTAGAATTTTATTTTTCTCTTACATCATTTGTTGTATGACGCCTATAGTAATAAAAAGTTTATGATGTCTATTATAGTTCATGGAATACAGTGACAAACCCACGGACGAACGGATGGCGGCATCTTAGTCGAAGTATCCTGTTGGTATCCTTTCAATGAGGAATCGTAAAAAAATGACGAATATTTAAAATCATGTATTCAAACTAGTAACACCGTACCCGGGTATCAGTCTCCACGCTCCAGTGGTTATAGAAACAATACACAGCAATCTTTTTATACTCTGTTACGTTGGCGCAATATTTGCGAACGGCCAATGGTTTGTGGATTGCGCATTGCTTGAGGTTCTTGCAGATTGTGCAGCACTGGAAAGTGGCTAAAAATATTGTAATCACCTCCATATATTATTCGCTTACTGGCTTCCGTGCGTGTTTGGTCTAAAGCACGGATTGTGGATTAATGTGTGTGTGTGTGTATTTGTGTGTGAATGGGTTTAATAGCTATTTACATAAATAATGATAAAATGATAACCCGAAAGCCAAAGCAATAGCGCCATCTATGATGATGATCATATTTTTTGATGTCTATTATAGTTAATTGTTACAGAAACAAAACGCACGCATGAACAGATATCGGCGTCATAGTCAAACCGTCACATTGACGCGTTGGTATTATGCATACTATATTAATGCGCATCTTGTAAACTATCACTGTCTTCTTCCATTTGCTTTTTTATAAGTGTTTTGTGTATTGAAGTCCAATTAACTATTAGTATGACCCCCCCCCCCCTCCAATTTCAGGCTATGACCGCGAATGAATATGTTTAATTCATGATATACGGCGTTATATAATAAATATACTGTGTATATTTCAAAATATAAAATATGACCTTAAAAAACAACGTTTTTTTTTTCTTTTATCGTTTGTGTTATAGCAGCTTTTATGTGCATTTTGTCCACTATCTATTCAAAAAATATCAATTTAAACTAGCCGTACACACCATGCTATCAATATCAGTGTCCACGCTCCATCGGTTACAAAACCAATACACAGCTCAGCAATTTTTTTATATTGTTGCGTTGGCGTGCAATATTTGCGAACGGCCCATGATTTGCAGGTCTACATTGCTTGAGGTTGTTGCAGTTTGAGTATCACTGGAATGCGGCTCGTATTTTTATTTACCGCCAATGTATCGCCGGCTTTGGAGGATCTGAGAGCTCTTTTCGCGCCTGTTTTGAAGTTGCGGTTTTCACATGCATGCAATTAGATGCGGTTTTCACAGTTCTTTGTTACGTCTAACTTAAAATCTGGCTTATGTTTTGTATTGATCAAGTCGAATTATAATGTGCGGCATGCCAAGCCGCGGAAAGATAGTAATATATACAAATACTATACCAAAAATATCTACTAAAAACCACAGACCAGAAGAATGAAAAATAATGGTATTTGGTACCCGTATTATTAATTTTCAACATTTATTAGTCGACTTAAAATCTTTGATTTTCTGTATGTATTTTTCAATATACCTACATTAATAGCATAGTAACATAATGGCACATGTTATTATAGCATAACCTATCTTAGTATAGTTTACTTACAAACAGAAGTTCAGAGCGCCATAAACTAAGTTCAGGTAAATACGTTTTGGTAACAACTATGTAAGGGTGTAGCATTAATACTACAGCGGTACTCAAACTACAAGTTTAGATATGTCTGAATTATGACTGGGTTGAATCAGATTTAATTAACTTTAATAACCATTTGGGAAACCGTTGATATCTATATACATATATAAAAGGCAAAACTGTTAACTGACTGACATATCAACGCACAGCCGAAAGTACTGTACCTAGAATCTTGAAATTTGGTACAGGGGTTCCTTTTATGATCTAAGTGAGCACTAAGAAAGGATTTTTCGAAATTCTACCCCCAA
>DWNR01005386.1:0-10205 GCA_018250455.1 Polygonus leo
GACAGATCCTACATGCCTTTTAAGTTTCATCAAAATCAGACCAACGGTTCGAATGTTATCGCGTTACAAACATACATACGTACATACAAAAAATGTATTTTTGCCCCAAGTTGATTAGTAGACCTCGGTCGCTTCGCTCGCTCGGTCAAAAAAAAAGCAATATGCTTTATTGGCTCTCCTATAATTTAAATTTTGTATTCGTCGTCTACAACAAGGTTGTATCTTATAGATGATAGGTTATATTTAATAACGATTTAAATAAAATACAAAACAATATTGTATTGAAATTAACAAATAAAATCGACAAAATAGTACCTATTTTCACATGATCGTAAGAGCCTTTTACGATCTACGATTTACAAGGCAATTATTCTTTCGAAATACTCGTAATTTAGTACCTACAAATGAATGTACATAAAATAGCATATTGTTATTGTTACTAGTAATAACTCTACACACAACTTTCCCATCAATCATAAACTACTATTGGTGTTCGATAAAGATCTCGTTTAGTTTAAGAAGATACTGCTCATTGCTTTTTGTTGTATATTCACACGTACTTATCTGCACGTGGGATCTAATCCCTGGGAATTTGAGGGAATTAGGGTCTTGTTATACTTCCGCAGAGTGTATTGAAGAAATATTATCTGGTTTTTACGGTAGCCCTATTTCAAATGTCGCTTGGTGATCGGATAACCATAGATTTCGTCGGAGGTAACCAAACCATAAACATGATCTAAGATGACCATAGGTTTCTTGAGACATTTTAAAACCTGTAGTGGTACAGTCAGTTAATAACATTATACAATGGAGTCTATATTGTTTCGATATATTTTTTTACTCAATTTTAATTCAATTCAGACTTTCTGTCGATATACATGGTTTTGTTTAAATTATTTCAAGTTACTGAATTTAATATAATGTTAGCCTTTTAGAGATTATTATTTATGTTTTAATTAATATTAATCTATGAGATTAAGTTTTAAACTACTTTGAAGTATTATATATTTTTAAGCAAAAATATTACATCGTTCGCCGTCTATCCGCGTGTGGTGAAACAACTGTTAATCCACAACAGATTCTCCGAAATGAACTGTGTAGTATAGGTACATATTTTTCGTATAACAACCTGGTAATAATTTGTAATTCACGGATAGAGAACCTAATTACTATCATTGTTTAACAATGGTAATAGGAACTTGTTAGGTGTATATTGTGAGAGTAAAGAAAGAATTGTGAAATGTACAATCATGTGCTTATGTAGAGTGATAGACTATGCCTTTAACCCTCCACCTGCCTGCTTGTACGATATAAGAAAAAAATAAGTCACTTTTAGAGCACCGTACGAAAAAGGTGCCAACGGTATGCTTAATGGGTATTAATTAAGGCTCTTCTGTCAGGTCACCTGTCACATGTCAGTATCTCTTGAAACGTAAGGACACTTGCAATTTTTACAGAATGTATATTACTATAGCCGCTATGACATTAAAAGCCAAAAATACAAAATAATGTATTTCCTAAATTATTTTGCCATTTTTTGTAGTATAACCCCATCAGATCATTCATCAAACAATCCATGTTCTAACATGCCTTAATGGGAGGTGTTCGTGTTGGACACGCAGTACCTACATGGTAAATTATCATACCGTCAATTAGTTTAACAATTACAAGGAATGCGCAAGAGCGCGGATTCGCTAATTCGATTAGCCGTCGCCTGGGTGACCTAATTACGGCTAGCACCATTTAGTATATTAGATTTTATGCTTAGATGCCTGCTTTATGGGTTGCAGGTGACTTGAATGGATGGAAATTGAGCATTTGTTGCATGTACATCGCTGCATTACTTGATTAAAATGTTAGTGAGAAAATGTTGTAAGCAAGACTGTGACAAGCAAGACAGGAATTTTTAGATTGGTTAGAAATAAATTAAAAATCATTCAGTTTTTTTTTTTACTTCTTAAATGTGTATGAATGAGAATAACATATATCCATGTGTTATGAAAAAAATATCAACAACTACTTGAGATAAATTTAAGTCTAAAAATTCTTTTCCCCCCTTTTAGTGAACAAGTATTAAAGATTTGGGGTTAATAAATAGCTTTAATAAAATGAGGAACTTATATACAAGTTACAAAAACAAATTTTAAAATAAAAGACCTCAACAACATAAATCAACTAACTATGTGGGTCCAGTAACATATCATAGTTCTCACATGTATTAGAATTGTGATTACTTGCTGATAATAATACATCTACTTGTAACAGGAAACACGATAGTGAACACAAAGAATTTTGCCTTTGTCTTACCCATTAAGTTTATAAATCAGATAATATTACACAATGTTATTATTGTGACAGTTTTTATTTCCAGTTACTAAATTCCAAAAGAAAAATGGCGTAGGTATACTATGTTTTCAATATTTATCGCATAATATCGACTACGATACGAAGCATTGATTTGCTGGTGTCTACACAATAAATCTCAATTTATATTCCATTTACTGACTTGACATCTGAGAATTTTTAATCCTGATTAGTCTTGATGAGTAGCAACGTATCTTCTATAGAGTTAATCACAACTTCCATATGCGGCAATGCCAACCTACATAAAATGTCCTAACTACACAAATAATTTAATGCAATCAAAATCGTGTCCTACACTCTACGCTGACTTCTATCCACTATATTATACATAGGTACTTGCATAATAATAGGGATTTTCATATTATTACAAAAGTAACAAAAAATATTAATATAATGGTGTGGATAATCTATCGATATCGACCTTTCAAACAAAGAGGTTATCATTAACAAGGTTTAGTAAAAAACTAAGCGTAATTATACCGATAAAACTACCGTCTATGTGTTTAAAAGTAAATGTTTGGTAACATAATTTAGGTATATTCTTTATTGGTTTGTTTTTTAATCTTGATCAATTTATTTATAGTTAGAAGAATATACAAACAATTTAATGTGACCAATGCCAACAGATTTTTTTTAATATATGCGTAGTGACGCGACTGGCACTTCTTATATAGGCAGATAAAAAAATACATCCTATCGAGGCATAATCAAACGTTTCGTCCAATACCGGTAGATAATTAAGCATATTTTTTACTTTTCCACGGTTAACCCGTCCGTCATCGGGCGACGAACTCGCGACGCACGGCTCAGTAAATATCGTTTGTTACACTTGGCGCGAAGATGCTAAAGACATGCTAGCTGCCATCACAAATTGATTTGAGAAATTATCATGAGTCAAATAATAAAAGGAGGTTTAGGAAACCGCTTTTAGTTTGATTTATTTAGTACTTTCCCAGTCGATATCTTCAGTACCAGTAACTTATATGATTATCATGATGCACGTCATCAACCCATCCTTTAGATTTTTTAAATACACTGCTGGACATCGAAACAACGCGTTCCCGCTGTCCTTTGCACTTCCATCTGCCCAATTTCTCGACCAATGACGCCCATATAATAAAGATACGAGACCGCTTAATTTTTTAAGTGATAAGAACTTATTCTATCGACGTGTAAACTTTTTTAATATTTTTAATTTACCGAAAAAAAACATTACTAAACTTTACATATTTGATTGAAGAGAAAATGATTGGAACGCAAACGTTAAATCAATTGAACGACAATTGAGACAGAGGTGCATGAACTTCAGTAATTGGACAGCACTGCTTGAAGTTTGAATAAATATATGTAATGTTTGAATAGTCAGCAATTATTAACCATCAAATTATCGACATTCGTATGATGTGCTGAGGCAATGTAATTAAAGCCATTACATAATTGCATTTTGTATGTAATGGAAAATTGTTACGAAGTACTTCTGACGGGTGTCAAGTGTCAACAGTCATTTCAATTAACATATGCTTATTTATTTATTTTTCTTGAATAACTTGTGTTAAGAGTATAAAAGATTTACACTTTTATAAATAGCCAGCTACAGCAGCTAGTATTCATAATTAAAAAAAATAACATCGTTCATATGTGTCTTATTGTTGTGATGCATCCAAAATCCTTGACATAGGTACGTGTCCATCCTTGGTAAAGTAAGTATTTAACAAATATTTTATCTTAGGAAATTAGCGTAACGATGTTATGTGCTTGTTAGACATAATTGAGATACAACAAACATACAAGTTATTCGATAAGCCACACATAATAAGCTTAATGTCTACGTGACGCGCGTATTTACAAGATGGTCTCCTCCAGTGATGTTTTATTAGAAACAGACTGCGACAAATTGCCCTAATTGCGTTTTATTACGTGCACCTAATACATCAGTGACACAAATTAGTAGGTATAAAAATTGTCTAAGTGCGAGTCAAAATTGTGATCAAAAGATTATGTGAAGACCGACGGATTACGTTACGCCCAAATTTGAATGTAATTTTTTTAAAGTTTTACGTGTCGTTACTTCAAGCGAACTAGATGGCGTTGTACCAAAGTATATTTTTAAAAATGTTGTAGTAAATATTATTATTTTAAGTATTTGCTTTTCTTACGGCCATAATGATGCTTTTAGTAAAAATGTTGTGATTATTAATAGTGACTACTAATTTTCGGCCGACAAATTGTAGAGATATAAAAATAGTGTAATATGCAGTTAATGTTCTTAGAATGGTTTCTGGCTAATAGCAGTCTACAAAACTCCCACAATTAAGCAAATGTAACGACAGTCCTTATTGTAAGATCTGTCATACATTTTATACTAAAGATCGTGTCTAAGAAACAGATATTATAGTATTTGCATACTAGACTAACATTTGAAAATCATTACCCTCTTTGAGAAGTCAAGTAAAAACGTCAAAGCTGTCAATAGCCTAGTTATTTTACGACGAACATCGATAAAGACAATCAGATCATGACACACTAGATCCAAGACAACATTCCACATACTGGTCGAACAAAAAAGCTCGATAAATACCTCAAGTTACAGACTGAAGGTTCCCATGGCAGATTCACACGCGCCGTCACACCCCGTGAGCAACACCGTAATAGTTTCTTAAATTGCCCTTGCCAGGGCTGACCGGTGTTTGAACCCGGTAGTTAAATGTAACCACTTGTCTATGACAGTCTAAATTCTGATTAAGGAGAGTTTTGGCGGGAACGTGAAAAGATTTGTATGTCGCGGCATTGAATTATTTTCTAAAGCTGTGTACTTCGGGAGTTTATGTGTAAATTAGGTGGAAGTTTAAACATACAAACAAGTGCTCTGAAATGTGCACGAGGGTGGGGGAATAGTTTAATGCAGTTAATCGTGTCTATGCGCGGTATTTCCAAAGCTCCATAGAAGCTTCTAGTAAAGTATCCACCGCTTTAATTGAGCATGACTTGGATTTAAAACGTTACTTGACTTTTATAAATGTTAAATATAATGAAGATAGGCAGAAGGAACTGAAACCAAGGCCGTGAAAACTGTTTTATTTAAAAAAAACTGATTGATTTGCCCGCACTTTGGATTTCATCATTTGGATCCTAATGCCTGTTATAGTTGACATTAGTGATGATTTTGAAACCGTATCTAATAAAGTTTTTTTACTTACTCGTCGTGGATATTTGTCATGGTTAACCGGCGTTCGAATCCGGTTTAATTTAACTGTTTACAGATCACAACCAAAATTCTGATTAATACTGCATGCTCGACTTATTTTGTAATTAACGATTTGAATTGCTGCCTGAATATTGGTTTATTCATGTTTCATGTTACATTATATTCCAAGCTTTTCTGTTGGTATGTAACCAATATTTAATGTTATTATTATGTTACTATTTGTTATCCTAACAAACAGTAATCGATGAACAAATCTATATATATAAAAGGCAAAACAGATTAACTAACTGACATATCAACGCACAGCCGAAACTACTGTACCTAGAAACTTGAAATTTGGTACAGGGGTTCCTTTCATGATCTAAGTGAGCACTAAGAAAGGATTTTTCGAAATTCTGCCCTCAAGGGATTTTCGACTTCTACGCGGACGAAGTCGCGAGCAAAAGCTAAACTTGATAATTCCTTTCTTTTCACGCCTACGAAATGTATGAAAGGTATTGTAACTTTAACACGAATCAACGATTATCTAATGCATAAGGAAAAAAGATAACTAACCATAAACATTTATGAGATGCAATGCAACATACATAAACGGTAGTTCTCACACACGGAAAATAATTCTTGAATTTATATTATAGAGTGACACACTCGAATGCACTTATTTTATGGCTAGAGCTTGGAACATAATATACTACTATAATATATCAAGGTATTCAAGAAAGGGTTAATATGGAAAAATGAAAAAAATAAGTCAGCAAAGAAGAATATCTAATGAATACGTATAAATTCCTAGGAGACTACTTTTGATACATATAAATATCAATAAGCCATCATACTGGAACGATTAATGTTAATTTTAAATTATCTCCAAGTGAAAAAACTTATTAATTTTGTCACGTAAGAATAAGCAATAACAAAAAGAGATGAAATTGCTTAAAATGTGTTATGTGTTACCTTTAATTATTTGAGTTGTTACGAAACAAGTCCAAAAAAATATGCAGCTGCATAAGAATGTTTCATGTAGCGCAGGTGCATTCAGGCAGATGCTGAGTTCGCCAAATGCAAAATTAAGTATTTTATCATTCGAAATTATCAATATGGATGTGAACTTTAGAACTAAGAGGCATTTCTCGTTTTTTATATTAGGCTAATATTTTATAGGTCAACGGGTAACAAATAGGAAATAATGATGTTTTTGTATGATATAAAAGTAGTTAATGAAAACTACTTGCCCAATTAGATGTAACGGGAATTTGATCTTAATGGAATGCAAAGGTGCATCACATTTTTTGCCTTTTAAAAAACAAAGTAACACTTAATTAATGGAACTCAAAGCCAAACAATACAGAAGTCAGAAGAAATACATCGTTACATTTAAAAATACCAAAACAAACTCAAATGTTACCCGTTAACAGTAAACTGCTTTGATTCACAGATTAGATATTGATTGTAAAACATCATCGATTCAAAAAGAGGAAACTTAGAGTCACTTGGGGACGTTAACCAAGAACAATGGAAACCACCCCATTATCCCAGCCGAGGGAA
Organism: Polygonus leo; assembly: GCA_018250455.1. Lineage (NCBI taxonomy): Eukaryota > Metazoa > Arthropoda > Insecta > Lepidoptera > Hesperiidae > Polygonus > Polygonus leo. The sequence continues at coordinate 7,115 of DWNR01005386.1, forward strand.
ATTGTACCGGCATTGATTAAGGTAACCATTAAGTCTCAGGTTGTACCATGTCTTTTGTTTCAGTCTCCCACAATCTGTCTAGCCTTCGCCTTGTCGGGAGAACTTAGTTTTTCTTAATTTCCGATGTCTATGGCATATTTGAAAAGGTTTTCTTGTGAGACTTTAGACTTCCTCTTTTCAATCAAGATTCATTTATTACATGTCTTTGTCGTCTATCGGTTCGTAATGCAAAAAATATTTCTATGATTTTGTTATCTAAATTACACAACTATGGCTTATTATTTCTTACATATGGCGTAATTATAGTAAGCCAATTTACACAAATGTTCATTGCTTATGTCACCTTCGGCAAATGCAATTCCGATGATGCAATTCTCATTAATATAGGACGTTATTTCTTCACTCCGATGACGTCTGCCGTAACAATCGGAAACTATGTGATGTGACTTTGAGCATTAATAATCTAGCAAGTATAATTAAATTTATTTATTTATTTTTATTTATTTATTTATTCTTTTTGTAAACCTAATCTAAGGAGTACAAGGGCGAACTTAATGCTTAATGGCATTCTCCACCAGTCAACCCTTGGTGATAGCGAGAGGTTGCGGTAGGTGCTACAAAGCAAACATACGTACATACACACATACATTCATACATACATACATACATAGATATACAAACATATATATAAATATAAATTTATACATATTTAGTAAATTTGTGCACCATTTCCGTTCTATTCTTTTGGAAATCGATTAAATTAAATAGATAAATATGAGTATAAGGCACTAATGACCTAATCATATGCAATCAGCGTGTACTTGTTTTATATGACTGTCTTCCTATTTACCCAGAGTCTAAATGGCTACCTCTAAAATAAGGTAATCTAAAGTCAACAAAAATCTTAAATAAACTATATTCTTGATCTGATTCCATTAATAATACGTAACATAATCACTAAACAACAAACTTCCGTAATTAAGCAACTTTGAATCCAAATATGCCATTTCTGCGAAACTTGAGACGTTGCAACATGGTTGACATTTAATTTTCGATAGTGTTTACCGTCTGTATTAGTGAAATTGAGTTGTTGTGGTATTTTGTGTTTCAAACATAATGGATGGAATATAAAACATTGTGTCTATGTATTATATATATTCAATTTCATTATCACAACTGATTTAGATCATAGTTTGCTGCGCTGGCCTAGTACATATTTGCAAGGGTGGAATCTTTTAGATACCTCAAGTTTTTTTGGTAATGTTGTTTTTACTCGTTGTAATTGCCGCTTGTTAGATACTTCCATATATCCATACTTCCATATCCACCAACTCGAACTTCTTACAACTTTTGTTGCTAAATTCAGCTTAAAAATATGATAGTTCTTCAGCTGTAAAATATTTATATAATTATTATGAAATACCCAAAGTACTTGACAAAGTTGAGATTTTTACAGCTTACAGTAAACTCACAACTTACAGCAAGTTATCTATGGAACTAGTTCTAGTAGCCTTTAAGATTTTCTTGGTTTAATGATGACAATGACTTTATATAAGACAATTTGAAGTATTATAATATAGGTTATCATTAAGGAATTGTGAAGTTACATAATGGACATAAATATTATAATGGCGTTGATGCAAAATCTATGATAGTAGGTAAATGTTGAATTAATGTGTATTGCTCCCATAATATAATGTTACTTCTTGCTTACCAATTTCCACGGTGGGAAATCGATTCATGGAATAAAGCAAAGAACGCTAGGAATGTGTAAAATAGATACAAAACGAAGATGCGATGCGAATTGAAAGCACACGACAACTCACAAAAAAGTTTATAGTAAATGGACATAATACATTCCATGTTGATGTAATAATTCCTTGAAGACGATCGTTTTTGTACAAGTGTAACATTGTGCGCTGGTTTAATAAAAGATGGTCAATTTGGAATTTTCGCTTTCATCTCCGGTCAAGTTTTTTAAATGATAGATTAGAAATAATTGGAGTAGAAAACAAGCTTACCCTGATTGTTTATCACCTATGGAAATCTGTGTTATCACCTCTGTGTAACTTTATAGTTGAAAATCAGATGCAGACATTGAAATTAGTCCTTGAGTATGTCAATTGGCTAGCGCGGTAGAATTTCGTCTAGATTTTGATTCAATGAGACAGTAATAGGGTGTGATGATCGATGGTGTTTTCTTAGGTCAACGTCAAAGTCCTACCAACTTTCTATCAAGTAAATTTACAATTTTATAACATGTAGTTTTGGTAGAAACTAACAAACCAGTTTTGTCCTCAGAAAGATATAAATCAAAAAACACAATTTGCAGTAAACGAGTAGGTAAATTATGTCAGTTATCGTAACATGTTGCAAAATAATATGCATACCGACTGAAATAACCTTTGCTTTGACCCTGACCCGGAAACCGAAATTACTTTCGTGCATAAGTACTGTGTTCATTCGGGGAAATGCATTGCAGGGTTAACTTACTGTTTATTGTTTGTCAAATAATATACATCATGTTGGTACCTCAAAGAGCACAATTAAGCTCTCAAATTCGTTATAATAATATAATAAAAACGTGTTAGTTGTAATTACAATATAGCAGTATACCGGAATATTTGAAGGAATATATTTGAAAAAAAAAATCATTAAATTATTTTAACTAAATGTTAGGCACCACAGTACAAATGCAAGATTGCCTATGTAGGCAATCTTATTTTTTGGCATATTTGACGAAGGATCGTGTTTCACTCAACATTACTTATGTTGACTTTTGCTACTTTTGTTCTTGTTTGTCACGTAAAACCATTAACATAGAGAATATTATACCTAATAAACAAGTGTTCCAATTCCTTAAGAATGAAGTCTGCCGTATGTACTTATGTTCTTTTAAATTGTATCCTAACTACGAAAATATACTTCAAGTTTTTGTTCTTTTGGTATATTTCAAGAAGAGAAAAACCTCACTTAGCGGGGTATGTTTGTTTCTTTCATGGGCGGATCCAGGGGGGTGGTCATGGGGGTCATGACCCCCCCCCCCTGGGCTGGGTCCAGGACCGTAGCGGACCACTAAATAAAATTGTTA
>DWNR01005387.1:0-10205 GCA_018250455.1 Polygonus leo
ATTTTGGAAAAAACACAAAAATAATCACAATTTTCACAGTGATGGCAACCCCGACATAAAAAGTACATTTTCTTGGACCTGGACATCAGGGCTATCCCCAGTTAACGGATTATCCACTATTTACGACAGACCCTGTATAAACAAAATAACAACATCATATCATCATAACATCCATTATATAAAATATTTTTTATATATAATAAAGTTGCAGCTACAATATTAATTCAATCAACGCAGCAACTGCCGCAAACTGTTGTTATTGCACCTTGTTCTATAAACTCACTGCTCACAGTGTCTCGGAGAATCGGTTTGTCAGTGCATTCTATTCGGATCTAATGCCGGTATGTTATCGTGTTTTGGAGATTGTTACATAATGTTCATAATAAAATTGTTCACAACGCAGTTATTGTCGTGGCCTCGGTTCTTCTCACACTATGCGTAGGTTATTGGCCATAGGTTAGTCCAACAAGCTGGCCAAATACGAATTGGTTGACTTCAAACATCTTTGACATACATTTAGCTGTGCAAGTTCCCAAACGATATTTTGCTTCGAAGAAAAACAAGTGATGATTAAAATTTAATCAGACGATATTTTGAAGTTAGAGGTGTCTGGCTGGTTATTCAACCCGGACATCCAACGCAAGAGGTCGGTTTCTCAATCACTTCTCAAACTATTTTGGCTTGCCAACTTAATGGTTACCATTCGTAGCATTGCTACATGCTATGTTATGGAACAATTTACTATTGCTACGTTAGGTCGCGTAGCTAGCGTGTAGAGGTTTGCTACGTACGGCGTCAGTTCTACGACAATTAGTTATTAGATTCCACAAACGCGATGGTCAAATAATCGTGCTTTCGTAGTTAAGGTAACGTAAGGTAAATAAATATGGCGGAAAACATTATCTCGTGAACCTAAGTATCTCAAACTTGATAAAATGCTATATTATATATTACTACTACATTATACATTAGGGCGACCCAAAAAAAGAGTTATTTTTTTTTCAAGTCTCCTATGAAAACATGTTAGTTTATTATATTTTAAGAACCCCCTCCAATGGACATCTCAAAAAAATTTTTTTAAAGGGTCGCTCAGAATTTTTGAAAATTTCCAGAATCGTCAAAAATTGTTTTTTTTGTTTTTTTTTATATACTTTTTCTAATGATGAACATTTCAGGTCAAAATTTTAATATTTAAAGGTCAATATCGTCAATGTGCTCCGCGTTGTGCGTCGACGCCACGCATCGGTGACACTCGCAAGATATAGATGAATATATATACATAACCCTCTAAAAATAAAAAGAGTCTTACCTAAAAAATGGAACACGCTGGTGTCATCATCACTGAACCAGTCGGTGCCGTCGATGCGCTCCGCGTAGTGCGTGGACACGACGCAGCGCAGCACCGCCGAGTTTCCCGCCATCACGTACTCGTCCGGCACGTGCACTTCCCACGCTGTGTTTACAACTGTTGTACAAAAGGGACAAATATCTTTAAAATAAAGTGTAGTTTAAAAAGACAAAAACCCACGCTTTTAAAAGTAATTAAGCTAAAAAATTAAAAATAAAACTGTAGTAATCAGTTGTAAAATTCATATTAATGTACATTATTTTTGTGCATTATTATTGTGCAGAGGCGGGAGCTATAAGCGAAGAGTATGAAACGGCACGCATGCGCAGTTCACGCGCTCCGTCTTTGTTACTCTCATGCAAAGGATCCCTGAAGACATTTATTAATCCTGACGATCCTAATCAGGATAATGGATTTTTTTGTTGCATTGTCATCGGTCCTTGAGACACGTGCAAAGTTTCAAGTTGATCAGACTTCTAGAAACCGGTGATAATTAAGTTCAAAGATTCCGTTACATACATACATACACGCCAAGCTAATAAAAGCGTGTTAAAAATATCTTAATATCTCCATCATCCAAAGAACTATGTATCTTTGTTTACCATATTAAAATAGCAAACTAGCATGCAGTCAATCTGATGGTAAGTGGTAACTACCGCCCATGGACACTTGTAATCATTCCTACGTTTAAATCGTACCTGAAGTTGGCCTCAAATACGGCAGATCCCTGAGGACTATAATTTTGCTTCGTGTAAATTGTTTCACAAGGAACTAACAAAGGTAGACAGGGTAGTTTGCTACTTTTATAAAAACGTCCTAGCTGTTATCTTAGTACTTATTATCGTCCCATACTGGATTTTTGTACCCAATCGGATACGAATAACTTCAGCCAATCAGTAATTGGAGTCACCAATGTATCTCTGATCTGGAGGGAAAGCTTTTGGCACTCTATTTGAAGAGAAAAACGTCATTTAATTCTGTCTATTTACATTTGAATTGTAAGCATCTTGTTTGCAATTAGAGTGATTTTAAATCCCTTGTAAACAGTACTTTCAAATTATACTTATGGCTTAGTGGGATACTTACTTTAAAAATATAATACGTACGTTTATAAACGATTCACGTAAATATTATTAAAACACGAATAAAAGACCCAGTAGGGATGTGGATGAAATAACCCCTCTTAAATCACGATTGTTGGCTTACACGTATTTTGATGTAGAGCAGAAAAACCCTTGTTATAAAAATTGGCGGCCGAATGACCACTCCATACCTTTCTCCGTGATTTACGTCCTTTAGCTACACCTGAGGTTTTTTGCTAGCTACGTGATTTAGCGCAGAATATCTTTATAAAGCTGTTATATCTCAGAATTTATGTTTGAATCGACTTCCTCGTTATAAGTGGCTTATAGCTCATTCTCTCTGTTGAGTTAGAAAACGTTAAATCCGCTTTGAGCAAAATGTTATGATAAATATTGTTCTAGTTTTAAGAAACACGTCTTGTGAAATATTGTATCCAGCTTTAAAAATGTGAATGTAAGTAATATAAACTATATAAACAAACAGAAAATACACGTTCATATTCGCTCAAACGATAGAATTGGAATTGCGCAACGTAAGTCCATTGCTAAAAGTTATTTCACAAAGATAGAAGACATTGAGTTAGAGAACTTTGCCGCAAAGAATACACTAACAAAGTGCGTTACCATTTACATTTTTATTTTCGTTGGAAGGAAGAACTTTTTATATTCAGACTGCATTTGCGGAAATATTTCTTTTTATCATCTGAGTAGGTGATACTGTAGGTATTTTAGATAAATATTTTTAAATCTTATCAAAAAAATTGTTAGGTTGTAGTGTTAGCTATGTAAACATTGTGATCTCATTTTTTATACAATTTTTATAGACATACAATGATACTTTTCAGGAATGGATTAAATTGACTAGCCAAAATCAAAAAAAGTGAATCGGGCAATTCTGAGCTGTACGTCCTTTCAAAATATTTAAGGCATGTCTTAAATAAAAAATGGCATTATTATCAGCAAATTACTTAATATTTATCTTTTTAGACGGTATCAAATCCTTACAGAGTTATGTTTAGGTGTCATGGTTTAAATATGAATTTTTCGTCAGTTTCTTTTTGAAATACTTTTTTGACAATTTTAAAGATTTACGTACACAGTACACCAATTTTAAAACCTTCAATTTCGATACTCACCAGCATGTACATGGATGTTCTTCGACAGCAGTGCGTACCCGCTGCTCAGAGTCAGCCTACACCTGTAGGTGGTGGCGTGCACGTCCCGTCTGTAATGTGCTGCTGGGAACGGGGGGAATTCCAGGGAACCATTCGACAGGATCCGCCGTAACCCCGCCAGGGAAGTCACCGCTGCGTTGTCCGCTAGCAACCAATCCAGCTGTAAAGAAACGTCAGTTTAGTAATGGGATTCGTATTATCATTTATCGTGCATAATATATAAATGTAGTACCTAGGTGGGCAGATATTTAAAATAAAATAACAAAATGTAATGTATCTGTTTACATTCACGCCTCCACAATTGAAACATTCATTCAAAAATAATCGCAAATTTAAACCATAACAAAAATCTAAATTTATCTGACTGGCTTTTAAATAAACCCAGAACCTTCTACATGCGTCTATTGAAATATTTATAAAGTTAGTAAAATAAATGTACATGAGGAACAGCGCATATCTTGATAAGGATTACATATTTGTTATCATATAAAACGGCCACACAGCCATTTTATTTTTCAAAGACATGGCAATAAAACAACTCTGTCAAATTTGAACAACCAACTATAAAACATACCACATATTTGCAAAAGTATACAAATAATGCATTACCGAATAAAAGCTGATAAAAGTTTCGGCAGTAAAGACACACTGGGGAACGGAATTTCGGGGCTTATGACTTTACGGTATAGTCCCCGTTGGATTATAAATAGCATATTGCGGTATGTGAAGTGTCATGGAAACTACAGCGATTCAACATTTTTATTGTCGAATATGATATCTAGGTATATATATAAACACGAATGGTCACTCATCACGAAATCTTGGGGCATGGCATGGGGTTTCTTATACGTATATATAAGACGTAGGTGCTAACTAAGATGGGATTTTGTGAAATTCAACCCCTAAGGGGTTATTTTTGGGGTTGATAGTTTGTATGTAACTTCGTTACTACAAGTACTAATAATAATGCATCTATTTGTTACCACGCGAACGAAGTCGAGGGTAACAGCTTTTAATCTGATAAATGTGATATAATCGCTTAGTATAATGGCGAATGGATCTACCGTCTATTTTTAATAATATGAAGATAGCTAACGCTGCTTACAGAAATTCATGGACGTTTATAACCAACTCCAAGTACAATTCGAGTACTTGGCTGACACATATGCCTTGTCTGTTAACTAAGATATTTATGTAAGGCATAAATACAGCCAGAACCACGCCTGTCTAAAACTGAAACACATTGCTTTATGGAGGATCATACGGATGGCAATGGTATCTCCCCGTTTACATGTTCTTCCCCCTGTTTTGTTGTTCCGGTTTCAATATGTATATGACAGACATTTTATAACAGGCAAAAGATTTAGGTGCTTGGGTGTTCAACTTTTTGTACTAATCTTGTCTCGAGACGCATTTTGTTTCGCATGTTTGCAGGATCACGAGAGAAGATAGAAAAAATGCCTCAAACAAACCATATCCAACCAAGAGATTTGCTAGGTGGTAGAAGTTGTTTATTTGGACTGGGAAGGTACCATCGCCACCCTCATAATCCTCCGTGAAGCAATTTTTGCAGGTACGATTTAATCGAACTTGGGAATTATTACTAATGTCCATGGGCAGCAGGACCACTTACCATCAGGTGGACTGCATGCTCGTTTTCTATCTTCACTTGATAAAAAGAAAGGTTTATTTCGATATCGTTTCAGTACTAAAAGTAGTAGGTAGACAATATATTAATCCAGAAGATATACATACATGCTTTAATTTAATTTAGTTGTAATATTCCAGCAAGCTTTCCAGATAAGTAAACTAACATTTAGATTAACTATCTGTTGAAATAAGATCATTACAAAAGGATGAGAAACGTGTTCACTACTCAGCGACTTGGCGAAGCTATTAATAAATGTCCAACTAACTATCCTCAGGCGTTTTCACAATATTTGCAGACAAAATAAACTAGGAGATAAGAAAAAAATAATGACTTTTCCAAAGCTATCAAGTTAATGATGTAAATAACTATGAGTTGATGTTTATTTTAGTTTCGTTTTCTTAAATTCATTTACTTAAAATTACGAGTATAGACAACATGTTTTTAGTTTAGTGCCATCAGTTAGTTGCCAGGTGGTAGAACTCATATAGTTCAATCAGGGAGGTACCACCGCCACCCTCATAATCCTCCGTGAAGCAATTTATTGTGTTTCGGTTTGGAGAGGCGTGGTTGCCGGCTATACCTACTTACAAACGAGGCAAACATCTCAGTCCTCAGGTAGTAACGCATTTGTGGTCAACCTTTGGTCAATCGTACCTACTTGGGGATGACTACCAATATGCCAACCATGGGCGGTAGTGACCACTTACCATCAGGTGGACTGCATGCTCGTTTGCTACCCTTACATAAAAAAATCACATGCAAGGCTGTGGTACAAATACATATACTTGCACATTGCACAGCTTTGCATAGGTTTCACAATGAGAAAAGGGTTTTCAAGGCCTAGCTTGGCCTAATTTTTTACGAATTTTTTATTCACCAAAAAGCACACAATGTAAACATTCGGGATACTGGTTGGAATTCAATCCCAGACCTTCGAGAAAGGTAGGATTGTCAGTAACTGGGCTATCAATTAGGCTGGGCTTAGTTTTGTGTGTTTATTATTTTACCGTTATCAACCTTAAATGAGGTTAAAGCATTATCTGGGGTCGATCACACATGCTATCCTGAAGATAAATGATCGCCTCGCGTGTTTGGTTAGAAATCACGCCTATTGAAAAGAACAAGTTTGCACAACAAGTAAGAACAATTATTAATTATATAGTCAATTCAAGATGATATCAATGAGTATGTGTGGTGAGAACCAAACCTAATCTTTGGTGACGAATTCAATAAGTACATAACTATTTAGAGAGTTGTGTGAAATAATCATTTAAAGTGAATTCGAGCTATTAAAGTCCCAACAGAAAGGTCGAAAATATTATCGTTAGTACCGTCACATCAGCATTTTCCAGCTGGATCGAAAACTCCAAAACTTTTAAACAGGACAACTAAAACTAAAAAAAGCCGCTCGGTATGCAAATTCGGGGTAAATCTGGGCAAGTGATAGTTTGCGGCGCGGATGCTCATATTTGCATTTTCTGCACCATTTGCCATCCACACTGCCTCGTGTCGTGCAGCCATAGATTATGCTATACTCTTTCTAAAGTCAAACTGAATTGGTTCAGCTGGCTTTTATGTTGGAGTTTCAAACGTTAATTCCGTTTTTTATATCGTTTTTATCTAAAGGAAAATAAGCACATAGTCGACTGAAAAAGGTAAAATTGTTTATTTATTGAATAATTTGCCTATATTTGCAAACAATATTGAAAGAATATTTAAACAGGAGCTTAAGCTTCGAATTATTCCGATATCTCTCAGATATTAAAATGTTATAATTTTAAATGCAAGAATTTTATTCACTTTGCTAAACTAGAAAACAAAACAAAATTGCTTAACTAAAAAAAAAACAGAATGTATACACTTCGAGCTTACGCGTCGTACAAAACATCCCAATAATGGTCTCCTGCCCAGTAATAGATCGAAGTTCTAACAATGTAAAAACTGGACATGATTGAGTTGAAGTCGCGTGAAGATGGTTCGAAATGATTTCTCTTAATATTTCTTCTACATATCCATCAAAAACGCATAATATTGAGGAATTTGCCATCTTATTTTAAGAAACTGTGTGTAGAAATTTATACGTATAACAAATTTTAAATTTATAATTGCTGAATTTAGCCGGACAGCAGCATCAGTAGGACGAGTCAATCTGTGTGTCCACTACATCCTTTGCCAGGTGGTAGAACTCATATAGTTCGACCGGGGAAGTACCACCGCTACCCTCATAATCTTCCATAAAGCAATTTATTGTGTTTCGGTTTGGAGAGGCTAAGTTGCCGGCTATACTTAAACGCGAGGCGAACATCTTAGTCCTCAGGGGTAGCAACAAATCTGTGACTCAATCGTGCTTGAGGATGATTACTGATGTCCATGGGCGGCAGTGACCATTTACCATCAGGTGGACTGCATGTTCGTTTGCTACCTTTATACGATAAAAAATACATGTATAGTCTATTATCTAACGACTATTTGTTAGGTAGAAAGTTCATTGATATTATCGATTGGCTCATAAACCGCGGTGTGCAAACTTGGCTTCGCTGAAGTGAAGTTGGGAAATAACTTCGTGAAGTTGTTTAGTAACTGTTGTCTCGCCGAGACAGCGCCGTAACGACATGAGGATTTGTGTTTGTTCTAACGGTGTATTTGTTCTTTTTTTCCTTTTTTTAGTATTATTATGTTTTTGAAGTAGCCTAGGTGCATCTAGTTTACTTGGTGATATGAAATCATTGCTGCTTTTGATATTTGCGACGTAAGATGATATTAGATGTTAATAGGATTTTTTGTTGGTTAATATTCGTTAGTATATGGACGCAAGGATGTTATTGGAAGTTAGTACTGTAGTACCTATTAGTGTTAGTGGAAATTATTACCTAACGAAGATAATATATTTAGTAGGAAGTACATTGATCTTATCGATTGGCTCATAAAGCGCGGTGTGCAAACTTGGCTTCATCGAAGTGAAGTTGGGACGTAACTTCGTGAAGTTGTTAAGTAACTGTTGTCTCGCCGAGACAGCGCCGTAACGACATGAGGATTTGTGTTTGTTCCAATACTGTTTTACTTTCTGTGGTTTTTGTGATGTCAATCAATGTATTATAAGACTATGCAGTCCCTCTGACTATATGATCAATGCCGACTGTAACATCTGCAACATACTTTGAATATGACTGTTCGAAGGAACGTTTGTGTAAAAGTTAGTAGCGGATGTTAATAGAAATATTATTTGGTGAAAATTCCCTTTTATTTTGGCGTAATGGGTGAGTCCTGATAATGTACTCTATTCCATTCATGTAGTAATCTTTAGTAAGTATCTTAATAATTTTTATTCGTCTGAGCCTAAATATTAATGTTAATTATCCTGGTTACAAATTCCTTATTACTTTTGGGGTTGAGATTTTCGCCTCTTGTATAAAAATGTATGACCGGCAGCCTCTCCTTTCAACTGAAACGCAAATTGCTCCTAAGCGACTGGTGTCTGGTGGAAATAATTGTGACAGTTACCGATTATAACCTAATGACTATTTGTTATTTAGACAGTACATTGACCTTATCGATTGGCTTATAAATCGCGGTGTGCAAACTTAGCTTCGCTGAAGTGAAATTGCTACGTAACTTCGGGAAGTTGTTTAGTAACTGTTGTCTCGCCGAGACAGCGCCGTAACGACATGAGGATTTGTGTTTGTTCTAAGATTTTTGTTTTGTATCTTTTCAATGTATTAAGGAATTAAGTCCACAGTCCTCCTGATGGTCACAGTCGTTCAGTCACATCTGTATCTCAGATCTACTACTGCTACTATCTGCTGATGATACCTTAGTATCAAACAGATGTGATAGATATGTGGACGACAACTACAACGTTCGAGACCACCATCAGCACCAAACGAAACCCGGATTTATTTGGCTGTATTGATAACGCGCTCATCCTGGCACGTAGTGGTACTGGATTTGATTTCTGGCTCAGCATTCGAAGATATCGGAATATTGAATTTAGAAGAAAAAAATACTAAAATTATGACATTAACATTCTGTTCTAAAGTCCAATGTTTTGAACATGTTCCATATCTAAATAATTAATTCAGTATGTGTGCTTATCGTGTTTCTTGAAGTACACGTAAGCAGTTTTAACTGCTAAAATCATATGTTGAGCTTACTATAGAACGCTTCAGTGTATAAATAAATTTGATAAGCCATATCTTAATAGCGGACCATTGGCCGTATTGCCTATTTATAGAATATCCTACTTAAACAGATAACATTATTTGTAAATAGTGCGTAGTTGTACTACACCAGCGTTTTCCATTTGGTGGGCCGCGACCCCGTACCGGCCATCAGTATAAAATACTAGTTGTGCCCGCGGCTCCGCCCGCGTGGTATTCGGTCCGCGTTCAAATTATATTCTATAATTCTGAAATAATAGTAGCCTAAGTTACTCGTTATTTTATCAGCTATCTGCCAGTGAAAGTCCCGTCAAAATCAGTCCAGCCGTTCCAGAGGTTAGCCGGAACAAACAGACAGACAGATAGACAAAAATTATAAAAAATGTTATTTTAGTTTATGTACCATGTATATATACAGAGGCATTTAAAAAAAAGCAGTTCTTTCAATATTACAAATAGACACTCCAATTTTATTTATTTGTATAGATTGAGTCCCAACACTCCTGCCTGAATAAAACTTACGTCATTTTCCGTGAAATGAAATGTAAGTAAAAAATGAGCTGCGGCACCACACTTCGCACTAAATAGGCGATACCGAGATAATATTATTAAAACATTTTTACTAAGAATAAATGTGTACATTATTTTACTTACTTATTGGTCGAGCTTGGGTTTAATAATTTAAAATTTTGTTGTCGGTGCCAAGTGATCTATGAAGAGAAGAAGGAGACGCCGACAGCATTTGGCACCAACATCAAAATTTTAAATTATTTTATACTTTTTAGTGCATTT
>DWNR01005388.1:0-10203 GCA_018250455.1 Polygonus leo
AACCACGTTATGGCGGTACAATGCGTTGATGTACCACTAAGAACAAAGATGTTTGCCTCGAGTATAAGCATAGCTTGTAAACCACACCTATTAGGGCAGTAGTTCTCTGGTGAAACTACACGAGTTCTACCACCTTCCGAAACTAGTTTTCTGCCCGCCGTTATATTAACTAGCTTCAGTCCTCAGCTTCGCTCGGGGTATTACGTTTTACTTTTTATTATATTTTATTTGTCCCATGGGAATAGTATTTTTCTGAATAAGAGTTGTCTGTCTGTGTTCCTGGAACGCCTAATAAACAAACTCAGATTCATATTTATAAAATCTGTTATGATGTTAAGCTTAGGAATTTAGAATTTTAATCCCTTGAGACATTTCTATCACTCACTACAGCCAAAGGAAAACGGCGTTAAAATAAACGTCTAACGTGACACCGGCTTTACACGAATAATTTGTAATTAAACTAGAATCGTAATTACATTTGATTCATTGCGACGTAAACTCGTCAAAACAAGATAATTATGTAATCAAAGAAACTCTTAAACGAAACAGACATCATTTACTTCAAACAGCGTATGTTAATCCCCAGACATTATCTCACGGGTTAATTTTAAGCTGAAGGCTACAAATCTTTCTTCATGACCAAAATAATACAGGTACTTTGAAACATTAAAGGTACAGAATGAGATTAAACCCTAAAAACATAATACGTGGAATTTACAAAACTCATTACTACACTACAATGCTGTAGTTAACAAATAACTCAATTTTCATGGAAACTCTACGAGTAAAGTAATAATTGGAACGACATTTTATGTGGAACTCCTGCGCTAGATGCCATTTTAATTGAGATACCGTGTTCGATAATATTTTAAACGAAATTCCATACTCCCGAGCTATGCGCAATTCAAAAATTAAATTCATTAAAGTACTCCTCCTAAGAATGAGATTAAGAATCATGTTAAGTGGCAAAATACAGAAAATATTTTTCTCTGTATTTTGTCATTTAAAGTTAAATAAATGCGCTTATATAAATATTACAATAAGTTAAAGTTAAAAAAAACGCGTTAAATAAATGTCTATCGCGAAAACACCCTTACACGAATAATTTGTAATTAAACTAGAATCGAATTACATTTGATTCACTGCGACGTAGACTTTTCAAAACAAGATAATTATGTAATCAAAGAAGCGCTTAAGGCATCAGACATCATTTACATCAAACAGCGTATGTTAATCCCCAGACATTATCTCACGAGTTAATTTTAATTCGTAGCTACAAATCTTTCTTTATGACCAAAATAAGATAGATACGCAAAAAAATTTCAAGGGTTCTGAATAGAGAAGCTGCATGATGTTCAAAATGGAATTAATATTATAGATCAGAATAGGACTTTACAATTTTTTAAATCAGTGAACGTATTTCATTGTGAAGAAAATGCCATGAGAAACTTCATAAACACGCCTCTTGCATGGAGTCACAACCGTTCGTCAAAAAATAGTAGTCTAGCCCTATCTCGTGTTTATGAGTTATTCGAATGTATAACTAACTTTAGACCAAATAAAAAACAGAAATAAACGTTTACATTGCACTTTTATGAATTTGAAATGTAAGCCGAAAGTTAAATCAAAATAGGCTTAGAACAATTAACGCAAAATTTAATGAGGTGAACATAAACATCTAACATGAAAACGGCCTTATACAAGTTATTGATAATTAAACCAGAATCATAATTACATTTGATTCACTGCGTAGACTCGTCAAAATAAGATAATTATGTAATCAAATCAGTTGTTTAGCGAAACATACATCATTTACTTCAAACAGCGTATGTTAATCCCCAGACATTATCACGAGTTATTTTTAAGCTGAAGGCTACAAATCTTTTTTTATGACGACTCTACTTTTCAAGGGTACTGAACGGAGAAGCTTCAGGATATTCAAAATGGAATTAATATTATAAATCAAAACAAATCTCTACAGAATTTTCGATAAGTAAACATTTTTAAAAGGTATTTCGTTGTGAAGAAGAATTGCCATAAGAAACTCCATTAACACTCCTCCCGAATGAAGTCATAACTGTTCGCCAAAAATAGAAGTGTTGCTTATACTACGTGCTGATGAGATGGTTATACAAATCTCTATTTATAGCCAAAATAAAACAGGTACACAAATTATGTTACAAATACAATATTAACAACATTAACCCCTAAAAATAGTGTGGGTACTTTACAAAAGTCATTACTACACATAACAATGTTATAGTTAACAAATAATTAAATTTTCATAGAGAATCTATGAGACAAGTGATAATTCGAATGACATTGTCCATGGAACTTCTGTGCTAGATGGCATTTTAATTGAAATGCCGTAAAGAACTTCCGAACTTTAAACGTCGTATGTTAATCCCCAGACATTATCTCACTTACGAGTAATCCTTTTTTATTTTGATTTGAAGACATTTCTTTCTTTATTTCCAAAATAATACAGGTATTTTGGCAAATTATATTACATTTAAAGATATTAATAAAATCCAGAATACTATTCCTCATAAGCCTTTACGAATGAGATGATAAAGATAGCCGGCAACCACGCCTCACCAAACCGAAACTTAAAAACTGCTTCTCGGAGGATTATGGGTAGCGTTGGTAGCTCCCCGGACGAACTACATGAGTTCTTTCACCTGGTAGACTGTTATGCTAGTCGCTAGTAGATCACACCAGCGCTTACCGCAACCCGGCCACACCCGCAGCGTGACACCAGTGAACTGTGTCAACGTATCTCTGTTACCTATTGTTTCAATCAATTACTCCACACATTACGTTGAGGTCGCGTTGCCAATTATAAAGATGTAGGTCATAGGCCTCTTACTGCTTCTTCTCTGTAGCGAAAAATCATAGTACAAGGACATGATAAGAAAAAAAAGAGTAAAATAACCGTCTAATGCATAAACGGCCTTACACGAATAATTTGTAATTAAATAAGAATCGTAATTACATTTCATTCAGTGCGAGGTACACTCGTCAAAACAAGATAATTATGTAATCAAAAAAGCCGTTAAGCGAAACAGACATCATTTACTTCAAACAGCGTATGTTAATCCTGATATAATCTCATTTGGGAGTAATCCGCTTTTATTTTAATTGAAAGTCTAGAAATTTCTTTCTTTATGTCCAAAGTATTTTTTTTTATTGTGTAAAGGTAGCAAACGAACATGCAGTCCATCTGATGGTAAATGGTCACTGCCGTCCATGGACATCAGTAATCATCCTCAAGTACGATTGAGTCATACCTAAGTTTTATCACAAATGCGTTGCTACCCGTGAGGACTAAGATGTTCGCCTCGCGTTTAAGTATAGCCGGCAACCACGCCTCTCCATACCGAAACACAATAAATTGCTTCACGGAGGATTATGAGGGTGGCGGTGGTACCTCGTCGGTCGAACTACATGAGTTCTACCACCTGGCACCTGATTCTAGGGTTCCGAATGTCTGAAATGTGTGAAAATGGAAAACGAATGTACCGACTTTGCCACAATACAGTGCCACATATCTAACTGTTTCGTGGCGTAAATGGATGTGCAAAGAGGTGTAAATTTGATTGTCACTAAGTAATATATTTTAATTCCGAATTGCGTGGTTTTGAGGCACAAACGTTTGTAATTTGGTCGCTTTGATGTGCGCTACAAAACCGAGGGGAGGCAGCAAAATGAAACCCTGTACAAACTTGACACACGTGCATGTGGTGCCTGTCGAAACTTTAGAGGTATTTTGTAACTGAAAGATTTCAGGGTTCCGATTGTCCGAACGATAAAATGGAAAACGAATGTAGTACACTTTGCACACAAATACTCGTACAGTGCCACATATCTGGACCTAGATTTGCCGGAAAATATATAGTCTAACGCTCACATCATTCACACTATGCAAGCAACTGCTACGCAGCAGAAATGGGTGTGCAAAGAGATGTCAACTTAATTGTTATTAATTCTTTTTGGTATTGCATTGTATATATTTTTTTTGCATCATGTTCTTCACAGGCCCGTTATCACCCTTGAGGCAGGCAAATACACTTTTATAGTCAAACCAAATTACTAATAAACTACTATTGTTACTAAGAAATATATTTCCGAAACTTTGTAGGTATTTCGTAATTGAAATTAGGGTTGATTTTAGGGTACCGAATGTCCGAACGATAAAATGGAAAACGATAAAACGAAAAGCGAAACTCAATGGTGTTTGTTACGTAAATGAAGTTATTTCTGAGTAGGGGTTCCTTTCTAGATACAAAAGGGCAGTTCTTTTTCCTCAAAATGTTTTGTTTTAAGGGGCGTTTTAAGGTTTCAATCTTATTGCGAGGGTTATTTTTTTTTTGATAATTAATAATTTTAAAGTAATATGCAACCTCGTGTATGAAAGAAAAAAAAACGTATAGAATTCTCATTACATTTTTTAAGAAATTAAAATATAACGCCCGGTAGTCGAACTCGTTTTGTTTGACTGGGGAGTTGATTACAAAATGTCCAAGGGGAGTGACCACTTATCATCAGGTGGACTTGATGCTCTTAAAAAAAAACCTCAGCGCACAAAGGTGCGCCCGAAAAACCAAACGTGAAGTCTTCTTCAAGAAATGTGGTGCAAGTATAACGTCAGCACTATACAAAGGGCAGTTAATGGCTGTGCAGTAATTGATCGATCAATTCCACTGAACGATCAAGATGTGATTGTTCTAGATTTAAGGTTAACTCGATAAAGGTTTTAAGACCTTGTATTAATCTACGGTGCTCTCGAACAAAAACTGTAATGGCTGACTGTGCAGCGGAGCTAATGTTGGATTAGTAAACTCATTTAGGTTTTTATTCTTATTACTGTACTTTATGGAATCAGATTCGTTGTAACAAGAACTTCTTTATTTATATACGTTTATTAAGGACTGGATTCGCAATAAGATTGTATCTATAAAAATAATAATTAAAGCAAATAAATAAAATTCTAAGCAATACAAACTTGTTTTAGTGTTATGTTTCAATTCGACAGTTCTTATAAAAATATCAAATTTATATTAAGGTGTGTGTCGCACCACTTTAAAAATTTTCTTGTTTAATTTTATTTCCTTGAAAATCTTGTATCGATTTCTTTTCAAGATCATCTGGTCGTTATCTAAGATCATTAAGGAACCAACCCTACTAATTCCTGCTTCAAAATTAATATCCTTTTAAAACAATGTTATTCAAAGTTTGTGTAAACTTGTGCGGTAGACTTCACACACTTTTGCAAACTTTACGCCAAAGTTAGCCACATTTCATTATGAAATCATAATGAAATCTGGCTTCCTCCACGAACGTAAGAATAACACTTCTAATAAATATCTCAAAAGACAGAAGAGTATGACTTTCACGCTAACCTTATCATTGATTACACTACTAAATATTTTGGCGTGTTCCAATCGAGCGCCAGTGTTTGTCCATAAAAGGCCCCGTTTATCGAGTTAACCCAATAAACCGTTGTCAATACGGCTTATTTGTTTAGGAAGCCAATAAGTCGGCGAAAAACTGACTTTGTGGTTTCATAGTGACAACATTTGCATCGATAAGTAATAGTCCATGCTTGCTTTCTTCTATAATAGTACTATAATGTGTAACTTATTTAATATGATCTTCTTTATCTCTTTCTAACTTGTCTTTGGTTTTTGGCTTATTTCTTCTTTAACTGCTTATAATCCTTCGCGGAGCAATTATTATGTTTCAATTTAGAGAGGCGTTGGTGCCGGTTGTACTTACATACGTGACATGTTTTGATTATGAAAGTTAAGCAACACATCTGTCAAACTCGCGTACGATTCAATCGTACTTGGGAACGATTACTAATTTTTCATGCGCGGCAGTGACCACTCACTATCAAGTACGCTCTTTAGCAACCTTTACATGATAAAAACTCAGCTAGGTTTCATAATGATGGTTTTTTCATCGATAGACGAACAACATTTCCAATATCTTCAAAGATTGGGAGAAGAGTCTTGAATATCATTCTAACCTTATCTTTGATTACGTCACTAATATTTTGGCGCCGCCAGCGAGTTCCAATCGAGCGGCAGTGTTCGTCCATAAAAGGCCCCGTTTTACGAGTTTACCCAATAAACCGTTGTCAATACGGCTTATTTGTTTAGGAAGCCAATAAATCGGCGAAGAACTGACTTTGTGGTTTCATAGTGATAACATTTGCATCGATATGTTGATGTCCATGCTTATTTTCTTCTATTTAAGTAACATAATATGCAACTTACTTTACGCGGATATCTTTGTTATCTAAATAGTAATTACCATTTTAAGAATTTGATGTACAAGTTTTGCGAAATTCTATTTATTTTTCCTCCGTGGATTATCAAATGAATATGCCGTTAATTAAGTAGCCTGATGAGTTTGAATTAATGCTAAATGATCTTTATAGTAATCAGCTCCTGATGTTACTGATATTGAATGAGGCAGTTAACATAGTTTCGTACCTCACTCATCTTTTCTCTTAGATATCCCATGTGAATTAATACACCTAAAATTAATAATGCATCTTTTTCTGAACAGTAAATTGATCGCTCGCTTAAAATTCCAAAGGCACAGCATGTGAAAAGCCCTAACGTCGAAATCTGAAAAGCCATGTGTGATTTATACATGTGTGACGGGGTGGCAGCACAGTTTTATCAAGCAGTGATTTACGATACGACATTTTTCTCTGTTTCCCATAAAACGTGCTTATTTCGACTTGTTGAAACGTGGCCTTGGTATAGCAATTTTAGTGAAAATGAGTATGAGAAAAGAGGAAAACGGCGAAGTGCGTATCGCATCACGTACATTTTTTTTTGTAAATATAATTTGGGATTTTTGTTATACTTACGTAGTAACGTGGCAAATTATTTTATTATGCTGATTGTTTATATTTGTGGTTTTGCATGGAAGTACATACATATACATAACGAAGTGACTATTAGTCCGATAACTGTACGAATAACTTAGAACTAGTAGTCTGGGTATAAATACTGACATTTGTGTCGATAAAGAGTAATCAGATTATGACACTTATTTAAATGTCAATTGTTAGCCAAGCGGACTCTTTCCTATAAGTTCCGTCTTTTCATTACTCAGTTCTAAAAAAGAAGATTATGCCATCAGTTTTATTATAGGATTGGTTAGGTTGGGTTGGAATGTTAAAGAAAATGCAAGAAAGTAAGCGAGTCGGCCGCGGCAGCGGCCGAGGAGCGCTGGCCTAATTTATTATAAATAAAATAATACGTATTGTATTATTCGTACAGTAATCGGATGTCTAATATTATTTTATTTATCCGTAAATTATGTACAAATGTGCCCATTAAAGTACAGTAGCCGGACAAATAGTTAAAAAAAAATATTCATACGGTTACCGTATGAACAGATTCAGCCTATACATAATAGCTCGTTTCACATTTGCGTGGATTAATAAAAAATTCTTAAAAAAACTTTATGGTCAGGAGTTTTCGCTTTCCATCTTTAAAATCGGCTCACAAACGGTGAATACAAGGACATTTGTTTCGTTAAAAATGTTTTTGGCTCTCCCTCAGAAATTCAATTTGTTAACATCGTGAGGAAACTCAAACAATAAAGAAATCAAAAATAAGAAGGAAAAAACTACAAAAAAATTCACAATCACAAAATATAAAATTCGTGTTGAGAACCACTTTTTTGAAGTCAGTTGAAACCCGCTAGTTAGAGGATAAAAACTACGTAATTTCATCTTATCCCTCAGAATTTCAATTTATTATAGTTCGACAAAGGAACCAAAGCAACATTCTTTGAACCCACGATCATGCGACCAGCTGTTCAAAGTTGTCCAGATACCAATTCCGAAGTCCCAAGTTCGCGTGACGAAAGTTATGAACAGAACTTTACGAGATTTGCACTGAGAGCTTAGCTTGAGTGAAAGGTACCGAGTTTTAGTTGTTAGCTATAGTTTGTTAGTAGTGTTAGTAGTGATAGTTTTGTAGTTAAGGTTCTGAACTTTTATTTGGTACAGGTTCAGATTCAGCATTCACGTTCAGTCTTGTACTTAATTCTCAGAAGTATTGTGTGTAGTAAGAGAAGTAACGGAGGATTTATAAAATACAAAAATCAAAGTAGAAAAAAAATCGCATTGAGCTCATATTATTTGAACTGAGTTAAAAATAGATAACACTAGTCAACAATGACTTTGTTGCTTTGGATATAAAATTGGTTATACTTTTATGCCAACAATGTACAAAACCATAAATGGTTTTAGTATATTTCATCTTCATTTTCATGTTATAAAAAAGCAGTGAGTATAAGAAAGAAGCAATAAGTTTAGTATAATTTTTTAACGAAAATTGTTTCTTATCTTATTTTAACGTTTAATTTAAGTAAAAAAAAAAACAAAAATATCCTAACGCTTATATTGAATGTCAGAGAAACCTTAAAGTTTGTCTTTTCTGATTTTTTTTGGGGAAAATCTCTTTTTTTCGGACCAGCAGTAATTTTCCAGCATATGAGTATTTTATCTATCTTTGTTCCATCTCTTTAAGGTACAAGGAGTTCCTCACTATAACTGCCCCGATTCCCAAGAAATATGCATCTCGGTGACTCTGGAGATAGTGTAATTTTATGCCCTTATTGCTCTTAAAATCTCAAAACAAAAAATACGGCAATATCGCAAATAAAACAAAAGCCAATTTAAAATTTTCATAAATATATTCGAAATCTGTGGACTTGAGACAACAGAAATCAGTAAAAATATCAAAGGCAACAAGGATAAAAATGGTCAAGCTGTGTAATATAAATATAATGAATGAAATATCTGGGAAATAAATTCTATTCAATTTTGCCCTATTCTTTAGAATTTCTATTTGTTATGATTCAACAAAGGGACAAAAGGAATAGCCTTGGAGCCCACAATCAGAGATATGCACTGAAACTTATTGATTGCAGGTACTGAGTTGTAGTTATTAGAAATAGTTTGTTGGCAACGCCAGTTCTGATTACGAGTTCTCATTTCAGGGTTCAAGTTTTATATAGTCGTATATTATTGGACAAATAGTAATCTACTAGCCGACCCCCGCAACTTCGTTTGCGTCACATAAGAGAGAGTGTGTCAAAGTTTCCCCGTTTTTGCAACATTTTCGTTGATACTCCGTTCCTATTAGTCGTAACGTGATGCTATAGAGCCTATAGCCTTTCTCAATAAATGGACTATTCAACACAATCAATTAATTTTTCAATTCAATCCAGTAGTTCCTGAGATTAGCGCGTTCAAACAAAACAAACAAGCTCTTCAGCTTTATATTATGAGTATAGTAAGTGTATTTTTTACAAGAAAGTCAAAGTGTTGTTGTTGTTGCGTGTTGTTTTCACCACCGGGTTTTAGTTATCAGCAATAGTTTGTTAGCGTTGACAATTTTGTTTAGTTTTCGGGCGACCAGGGTTCGAACCCTAGATGCACATACTTGACTTTTCAAAGTCATGTAATTAAAGTTTAATTATGTATCGCTTTTTAATCACGTGTTTTTTTGATATTTTGTGAGCCTCGACCTGAGAATCGTAAAGAACGCATATGATCATCCAACGTGTGAACCTGAATTCTTAATCATTAGGCTATCGTTGCCTATTATGATAATTATATAAAACTACTTTATAAAAACGAACCTCACATTTTGTTTGACAACTACTATTTACAAGATTTGAGAACTTTCTTCAGTTTTAACAATTTGTTTTGCAAGAACTCCTTTAATCTCATACACTCTGTATACTCGTAAAATAATGATCCTGAGATATTAACGTACAAAAACAGACACAAAAATCTATTAAATCTGATCCATTACACATTTCATTAATATTTCTATCATAAGCTAAGTGTAGTCACGCTACAGTTGAGAAGTGCCGGCTTGGAAAGTTCAAGAACGTTGCAAGTAGCGATCCACTGTAGGGTTGAATGGTAAGAATTTAACTTCACTATCCTCCTAAATTAAATGGTCACTTGTTTTTCGGTGAAGGAAAATAATGTGAAGATAGTTCTATCTAAGGAGATTGACATGTGGTACAACTCGTTTAGTTCGACCGGGAGAGGTACCACCGCCACCCTTATAATCCTCCGTGAAGCAATTTGTTTGTTTCGGTTTGAAGACGCGAGTTTGCCGGCTACCCTTACAATCGAGGCAAACATCTTAGCCC
>DWNR01005389.1:0-10203 GCA_018250455.1 Polygonus leo
CTAAGTTTGATCACAGATGCGTTGCTACCCCTGAGGACTAAGATGTTCGCCTCGTGCATAAGTATAGCCGGCAACCAAGCCTGTCCAAACCGAAACACAAAAATTGCTTCACGTTGCATTATAAGGATGGCGGTGGTACCTCCCCGATCGAACTAAACGAGTTCTACCGCCTGGCAATGCATGTGGTGTATATTTGATATGAAAATAGGTCGTTCCTACCGATAGGTCATTAGAGTGTCTTTATCCAGATCTTTTTTGACTAAATTTTTAGATTTTTTTTTAATTTGGCATTTTCTTCGTATGCGTATACAGCTACTAGATACATAAATATTAATGTTTGTTCAAAATCACAAATCGCTTATAGCTCCTTAACAATTTTTATATATGTTCATGTTTTTATAAAATTAGAATATATCAAAACTATGTGGCATGATATTCTTTCACGTTAATACTTAACAGAGTTCTACTTAACAGAGTTTAATAAAGGATAGGTTTAAGAGATATAAATGATTGACAGATACCTGTAATATAGATCAGGAATAGGATCCCTATAGCACCAAGAATAACTCAACTGTATAAAACATACCAATAACATGAAATATTTCAATGTTTTATATTATTTTTTGTAGCGGTTTCATTGAAACATCTTCTAAACAAGATGCTACAAGCCACAATACTTAAGAGTTAATGTATGCCAATCAACTTACCAAGTCGTAATTGTGATGCGTTGTTCGTTTAACGTCATTTAATTAGTACACTTGTTAATTGTGTACTTTAAAAATTCCGTTTTCTTTATCATTATTTTTTTAATTTTTACATTTATGCATTTTTTGTTTATATTGGATTGTAAGGAGTTATAATAAACTTGATATACTGGAAAAGTGTAGCGAGTATACAAGCATTCAATAAATAATGTCTTCATACTTATACAAGAGGTTATTCATACTTATACAAGAGGTAGTTAATTCCGTCTTAAGGGGTGGTAATCTGTAGTTAATCTCAAGTAAGATTTTGGTGTCTATCGACGGTTGATTAGTCCGTGGATAGCAATAATCCTTTACCCCATCCCCATCCCCCCATATGTAGACGTTCTTGTTTTTACCGCTAATTTATTTCAAAATACATGATTACAATTAAAAATGTAGTTTATTATTAGCATTAAGAGAATTTTCGGAGAAAAACTTAAAAGAAAACACGGAACTGTGCGATTAATATGTTTTGGACCGTTTAGAGTTAATAACTGTATCTTTGTTGTAATTATATAATATAATAATAATAACTAAAATTTCGCAATTAATTGTGTGAAAATTAACATTTTATTCATTACTTTGGAATTAATCGTTATATAAACCTACCGTTAAATATCAATCTTTTATGGATTTTCTATATATACGAATCTTAAATATATATTCAGTCAATATATTCAGTCAATGTTTTCATAGGTAGCCATTTTCTTTAATTTCTATGAACGCCAATTAAGGAACATGCTCTACTAGGGCAATAAGTATAATTAAACCATATTTGCTTATAATTTTCAGTTTTCAAAACATTCTGCCGAACTAAGGCCTATAACAGAGAGACTATCCATGCTGCACTTTTTAGTATAGGGTAACACAACCCAAGTAAAAATATATGTAGCAACGCGCAACAATTTGCCCATTTTCTTCGCGGAGTTAATCAATTTTTGTTTTAGTTTGGAGAGGCGTGGTTGCTGACTATACTTATCCACGAGGCGACATCTTTGTTCTCAGGGGTTGCAACACATTTGTGATCAAACTTAGGTACGATTTAATTGTGCTTTTTGATGATTACTGATGTCTATGGGGGGCAGTTACCATCAGGTTACCATCAGGTAGCCTGCATGCTCGGTTGCTACTTTTATAAGAAAAAAAATCGTACGAAATGTGCGTAAGGCCTAAACACAACCACATTAAGTAGCATAAACACGTAACGTCCATAATAAGTTTACAATACCAGTATTTGCTTGTAATTACATACCCACGTTTACGGGGAACCATCTCGAGGCAGCTGGATGACGTCCTCGTTAATTCCACTCACCCCGTTGCCCCGAAGCTAAGTCCTCCAAATACCCCATTTTAACACCTCTTCTGTTCCTCATTTACTCAAATTAACACGATATCCTGGCATTTGACATGCAGCCGACGGCCGCAAGCGAAATCAGTGCTACTTCACACCCACCTTATTTTTACACTTGTCAAATACAAAACTGTATCCTCGGCCTTTGGATTAAGATACAAATTACATTGCAACATCAAAAACGAGCAGCAAAGCGGTTTGGCAAGCGCAAATCATGACATTTTCCTAAGCGATCTCTCGTTCACTCCAACCCATTTTCCGGTGGGTTAGAACGGGAGGTGCAATTCAATTTGGTTCGCTCGAGTATTAGTGGGTATCATATAGAATGCTAATTACGTTGAATTACAGGGCAAAGTGAGTAGAGGTGCGAAAATTGGGTGTAAAAGTGAGGAGCTCTCATCAGCATCTCATTATACAGTTGTTGAAGGGACACGCGAGGGAGCGTGTTCGTGTTAACCATTGCTTTTTATTGCCGAAACTGCGATTGATAGGTGTAAAGCGTTTAATTTACCTAAAAGAAGCATTTTTTGGAGTTAAAACTTATTTAGACGCATGGGCGCACTTTTGGAAACTAAATTTCAAAAGAAAGGATCTTGGAAAGGCTCTTGAGTAAGTGAATTCATAAAGGTTCTAAAATAAGTATAGGTCGTCTCTCAGCTAGTAATTGAAGAAGATCGTAGAAAATGATGGGGAAATAGAAGGTTGGCCTGATTGGAATGGCATCAATTAGAGGAGGCCTTCGTCTAGCAATGGATTTGGAAAGGCTGATGGATAAACTAATGCAAACTTCATGAAAGTCTTTATTGGCCTGGTGAAGGTTAATCGGGTAAGATCGCGAGTTGAAATCAAATTGTTCGACCTGGTACCCAAATCTCCTTTGTTACATGGCACCACTCCCCGAAATATGAGGTTCTATCCACTTCAATCCTCCATTGCTCGGTTTGCGGAATTTAGTTAACATTTTTGAAGTGTAAGTATAAGATAAGAAAGATTCTCCTCATTCCTTTTACATGGTATTAAAATAATAATAAAAATATAAATAATAAACATGATAACTATATATATATTAAATACTAGCTGTGTCCGCGGCTCCGCCCGTCACCCCTGATTTTAGGGGTTGAATTTTTATGGCCTAAAACTTCTCCTCGACGGATTAGTCAAGTTTGCATCAAAATCTGTTAAGCCATTTTTGGTCAAATAAACAGACAAACAGATAATCAGACAAACAGACAAAAATTCTAAAAACTGTTAAAACGTGTTCTGTTATGTGTCGTGTCGATTCTAAGTATCTCCAGCCAACTATTTTTTGAATATCTTCCATGTACAGACATTCGACCCTCTTTAGCTTTATTATATGTATAGATTTCTATATCATAACTATATGAGTTTTTTGCTAACCAAATAGTACTTTACCTTAATAGTACGACTTCTATAAAACAATTGCCGCTATATAAGTTTTGAAACGCTTTATTTCAATTTTTCAACAGCGAGGTCGTAAAAAGTAAATTACGTTTAATGGAGTTAACTGATAAAGGAAATTTGTCACTTTATTTTCGGTAAAAGTTTAAAATCACGATAACACTTTCTTTGGCTGTTTATTAAAACTATTTAAAGAATACAGTTTCGTTTCAAATTGCCTAAATTATTGACTTTTAAATTGTGAACTTTGAAATCTTAATATTTGAAAAGAAATGTTTGAATTTTGACTTTGTGTAGTTTAAAACATTGTAGTCGGCATTTTACCTATAGCTAACTTAATAATTTGTTTAAAACGAATACTGCCAATTAAATCAGCAAACTTATTACAAATACCTAGTTTCAAAATTCTTTCTCTCCGTGCCATCACTCAGCAGTTACTAAGATTTTATGAAATCGCCTTGATTTATTGCATCTGTGTAAAAATGTTTTGCGTCTAAAAACGAATCTGATTCTGACAGGTCATTAGTGATAAGCTATAAAGTTTTCACAATATGAGTTCTGTATTTTCGATCAAAAATAACGACGACTCTAGTCGATTTGAAGACATTCTGTTTCTTGTATGTTTCTTTTCTCAGTCTTTCTTGTATGTATTTTTATTTGTGGTATCATTATCACATTATATCAGTATCTGTGAACCGATTTGTTTTTTTTTTCATTGGATAGTTTTATCTTGGAAGTAAGGAAGTCCATAGTTAAACCGAAAATAGCGTACAAATATATCATTAGACCCGTTTTTGGTATTTTAATATTAACTTTTTATTATTTTATTAATTACATTCATTGCGTGAATAATGATATTATCTATTAAATATACTTGTTGTACGTACTAGCTTGCTGGCTACTTATAACATAATATAGTGATAAGCTACTTCTCAATCTTGAGATAAAAATATAGCATATGTCAAACAGAACCGCATGCTGCTACTTGTAAAAATACAAGTGTTCATTGCTAACAAAAAATATGTGTTAAGATTCAGAATGTATAATACATTTAGAATCTTTCGCAAAGCTTCGATTAGCATTCAGTTTTGGCGATTTCTCTATTACCCATTTTAATAGCAAACGTGTTACAAATTGGTCGAATATCCAATTTATCCGCGCCCTGAACCACTCATTAAACAACCACGCCTTAAACATCTATATAATAAGGATAACGAGGTAATCTGTTTTTCTGTATAAAAAGGTGGGATGGCGGGATCCGCGTAGTGATACGCTTTTTAAAGGCACAGGCAATCAACGTTAATTTACACACGCAAATTTAAATAAAATAACAAATAAAACTTGCTACACTTTCGTTCTTTTACAGGTGTTAGAACTCGTGTAGTTCGACCGGGATAATATCACCGCTACCCTCATAGTGCGTGAAGCAGTTCCTGTAGCTAAAGTCTGTTAACATCCCACCTTTTGATAACTAGTTTTATTTTCAATGTGATTGGTCCTAGATGAAAGGATTTAATTTTTTAAGAAATAGGTTCTATGTAAAGCGTACTTAAAACCAGTGGGTAATTATAGGCAGGCAAGACGGCAAAATGTCACGGGCCCGAGTCGGGAGAGGCCCCCTGGTCAGAGAGGAGCGACCTTTTTTACCATTGCTTTTAACATGGTTTCACATCAAGAGGTAACATCAATTTCAACTGAATTTAATTCCAAAAGACCGTTTAGCTCCCTAAAAAAAATTGCCTGTCGCATTCGCTATGTATGGTCAATCCGCCACAGGCAGGGCCCTTTCCAATAAATTTGCCATGCCTCACACGGTCTAGTTACGCCACTGCTTATAACCGACATAATGATAGAACAGACAGCAATAAGTACAGATTTGGCGGCGAAACAAGTCTTTTTCAATAATCAAAAGAACAAAGCTCCAAGTATCACCTACTTAATACGTCATGGTATTAAATCAGTTAGCAACCAGAGTCCACTAACCCACGGTACACAGTATTCGCCGTAGGCCATTATTTTCCCTCTTATCTCAATTAAATTTAATTTATTATAAACAAAAATGTGCGAGCAGAGTAATACCGCATACCATTATGAACCGACGGGAATAAATCACGAAAATAATTTTAGCTTTAAAGTGACACGGCTAGGAAAAGCTGGCGTGCAATATTACGGTGTTTCCTAAAAGAGTTATGTACCGATCGCACGAATTTTATTTTTAAAAACGTGTAACCCTTCGGAACGTAAACGAAAACGTTCAGGTGAATTTGTACAACATTCGGACGACATAATTCGGGAACCTACTAACTCCTTATCCTCGTAAGACTGTTTTGTGAATACTCGAAAATGAAGCGTGTTTACTCGTAAATAGAATTCGTTTTTGGGTGCAATTCTGTTGTAGATATGTCGTTGTGTGTTGGGGATAATGTTCTGAAATTTTTCCTGCCTCGGCACGGTAAAATCACGTGGGAAATGTCGACGGACACATGCAAACAGCGGTAATTCGAATCTAGCTCGAATTAAAAGCGCGGCTTGATAAAAGAACTGGCGTTATAATATTCGTGTGGCTTAAGTCATAAGCGGTGAACATTGAAAAATGAAAAAAATGAAACCGGAATAACTGTATCAATCTATTTAATGATTCAAGGAAAGAAAGAACTATGTACGTTATTGTAGAACGTAGGTGAATCAAGAACGTTCGCGGTATTCTAAGGCGCACATACGAGTATATGTAAGGTACAAAAATAAAATACACACCCAATACACAATAAAATTTTACATGTCCAGAAATGTCATATAATTATATTTTAAGTCTTATGGTAGCGGAATTGACTCAATTATTTTGTCAAAGCATATGACATGAGGTTCATGAGACAGGCTTTCCTTCAGAGCCAGCTTGATATAAACGACAAACCAACAGACAAAGTCATCATCAACACACAACCATCGTTACAGTAAACTTATGTAAATATAGTCTTTAAATGTAAACAACATAACTTTCCTGCAATTCTGTATAGCTGTATATTTGCAAATTGTCACTAGAACTACAAGAAACATTAAAATAAGACAAATTGAATTTAGAATAGTCGTATATACTGATCCTACGACCAAATTACCATTAAAACTCAATTTTCCTCGAGGCCTATGTCTTGTACCATACATGTTACCAAATGACTTATAAAACGAAACCTTAAGGCCTCACAATAAGAACTGTAAAATGGTAGCCATTACAATGGAAAGCTGAGCTTGAAGTGAGATAATTGTAATTGTTCTGCCACGTCTTTATAAGACACCGCATTGTGATAATAGCAGAAAAATACCCATTTCATACTTCAGATTTTTGACATATTATAGTAGCTTATTACGTATACATAGTTTGAATTAAAACTATGTAAGTTCTATACGTTTATAACGTAGTAATGTTACCTACTTTGAAATGACTTTTCAGTACATTTTTCTGACTTGAATATTTCTTGACAACATTAAAATGTGCAAGCCGTAAATTTTGATTGTTACAAACAATTTCTAGATCTATGGTCTAACTAAACGATAAAGCCTAAAAAAGAAATATTTGTTACGTGTGCCTTTTCTAAAATACTCATTTCAAAATATAAAAAAAAAACAGTTTATCATTAACTAATAGGTGTTCAACTAACTAATTAACTATAATGTGATTCAACTTTGGTGGTAGTCCTACCACCAACGTTGAAATATTTATAATTTGTGTGGTAATTTTTAAGAGTAATGTGTTGTCTAACAACTTTAGCCTAAACACCTCTCCATCGTTTTAACGCTATAATTCATGTGTTTTTTTAACATCTACTCACTTACGTTTGTTCACCCAAAATATTAAGAAGATGGGATAGATATAACAAGGAGTAGCATATAATGATGATATATGGTTTAGACAACCAAACAAAATGTACCGTGATGTCGTGTGACAAATATTAAATTGGCTGCCAATGTGAACAATGGAAACCACGGAGACAGGGCAACCGACTTACAACATTATTTGTGTTGGCAAACAATATTAGCTACAAAAGAAAGATATCCTTATTCTACTTTTAAAAATGAACTTATGCTTAAATTTATGTACATCATTATCATCTTCATGAACATTCATCTCATGAATATATTATTCAGTTGTCTCCATTTTAGGCAAACTATTTTTGTGTTCATACTTAAATTTAGGGAAAATTCTCACTTATATTATAAATGCGAATGTGCTTGTTACACTTTAACGCGTTAACTACTCAATTATTCCTCAATAATTTTTTATACACATTATAAATGGTATTGAAAAACGCTATAAAATGTAAACCGGACGGTGAATTAATAAAGATATGATATAAATTCGGAATAGATGACATAGTAGTGAAATCTTCCGTGAAACCGCGGATCAAACAGTAAATTATATTTGCTTTATAAAATGAAAACTAGTAGTTATTTTGAACTTGCTACTCTTCAATGTATAAACAACCACAAACCAGACTAAGCTACAGGTTTACATATATCTGCAGAAATAGAAACGCTTGAAAGTGCTTGGGCTTGGGCATGGCTACTCCCTAAATGGAGATTTATAGCGTATTTACGTAAAGGAAATCAGGTATATATCTATATATCTGGTTAACTTAAAAGATTATCAATTCTTGGTTCTATCAATCAATCAATAATTTGATTACTTGAACAAGGTTGTTGGTTGCGGCCTAGAAGGGTTTTCATTAAAATTACACTTAAATATCTTAAACAGTTGATGATTATAATTATTTTAGCATATGCAATACGCTGCAATACCCTAAACTTAACCGTTTTAGTTATTTTATTCTTTTTTATATTGTCTACTAGCGACCCGCCCCGGCTTCGCACTGCTGATACTGAATACACTACAGAAAAACTGTGAACTTATTATACGTATAAACCTTCCTCTTCAATCACACTATCTATTAAAAAACAGCATCAAAATCCGTTATGTAGTTTTAAAGATTTAAGCATACAAAGGGATATAGGGACAGATAAAGCGACTTTATTTTATACTATGTAGTGAAGAGACATACGGGCAAGCAATCCACATGATATTAAATTGTCACTACCGCCTATGAACTGCTGTATCTAATCAATATCAAATAATTATATTCCTGCCCAAAAAACACCCTTGAAACTTTAAGTATCCTTTTGTGTGACTGGCAACACACTTTTCAATCGAGACACAAATTGATAATATACAACGGCTGCGCGGCGAAAAAGTTCGTAGCGGCGGTACCACCCCAGGCGAACCATATGCAAGCTCTGAACATTGAAAACTTCAGAAAATAGTTTGGTTCCCGCTATTTTCATCTGTTTTCTATCAATATATTCAAAATTAACTTTGTTTTCATTCGTGAATACTAACATAATAGACATTACTATAAAACGTAACGAAATTTTAATATACATAGAAAAGATTCGCCATATTTTCGAAGATTTACATAAATTAATAAAGATTTCCACAATTCTCTTTTAAAACAGACTTGAAATACATGCTCATTATAAATATGTATAAAATAGTAAGCCAAGACCTCAAAATAACTAACTTCACTCACAAGTTTTTAGCGTGACTTTAGTAGATAAGAGATTTCTGTAGAGTTTTGCATGTAGAGTTAGACGCTCGCGTTGATGTCTTTTCTTATCAGGCTTTATATGTAAAGACATCAATACATTCGGAAGATATCCATTTGTAAATTCAAATTATATTGAATGTTGTTTATTGTTTTAATTTTAATAAATTTGAATGAATTAATGTTAGTAATCACCTGCGATTCTAAGGATTACGTTACGATATTATTTTTTAAAAGTTTGATTATTAAAACGTTTTAAGATAATTTCAACACTTATGTTATATTACATTTTATTGTAATATAATGAAAATATAAATATGTATATGAATGTTTCTAAAGATAATTTGAGCAAAACTTCAAAAAGTATAAGTAAAGTAAATTATAAAATTAATAAACTTACCACTCTAACAAGTCTGAATTCGTTTACAGGAGCAAAAAACGAATAAACATTATCTGCGAAAGTCACTAATCAAACTTAAGTTTACAGTCCACAAACAAAACGCAAAGTCTACTAAAAAAACAAAAACCACAGTCAATCGCTAAAAAGTAAACATTCGAAATTCAATTCGAAAACGATTCGAAATTCAATTTGGACGAGATTCGGTAGGAGCGTGCGTTTGACGTAAGCTCGACACGGCGCACGGGTCGGTTGTAACGGTTTGGAGCGTGTCGCGCCCGGCTCCGCCCACAACGGAACGGAACGGTGGGGACCGATACACCTCTTAGCTTCTTCACACAGTTCACACTTGCCTCGTACCTACTAGTTCCACCACGCGAAGGAACTCACCCTCCCCCCGCGGACCAAACGAAACGAGCGACGAAAGGGACATTTGTATGCAAAGCGGAGGTCTGCTTACACCGGTTGTTGTCTATAATTGAATTTTATACCCGTGGCATACTAAATTGAACCTTATTGCGTTGCACTAAGAGCTAAGTGGTAGTTTCGATGAAAATGTAAGTGAGCTTTCGGAGCATCTGGGCGGGAAGATAAAGGCCGTTTATAAAATTTAATACCCGTAGGTAAGTACCACATAGTATATCTAAACGTTTTCTAAGCGAAGGGCGATTAAGCGAATTTATTTTAGGGGACCGAAGG
>DWNR01005390.1:0-10202 GCA_018250455.1 Polygonus leo
GACAGTTCCCGAACAAGTATTTTTAACGGAGGTAATTTAGAAGAACGAGGTTTAGGGCGTCCTACAGTGCGCAGACTGGCCGACCGAAAAATTTAAAAGTTACATAGACATATGAAAAAAGCAACGAACTCCTTATAGTTTTGCCTGTCGGTCTACTGGTCTACATCTTCTGAGAATATTAGCATTATAGTTATCTAATTGACTTACTCCTCCTACCTCTTCAGTTATTCTCATTAGAAATGCAACATTCTCAATAGAAATAACAAAATTAATTTTAAGACCAATTCGTAAATTATAAATATAAACCAAATCTTACTAGTATAAAAATGTTGTCAAACATTTACTCAATATAGTTTATATATAAATTATAGTTTATAATAGCATTAAATTCCTTCATATTTTATGTAATATCCATGCTGATTTATATAAAATCAATTATTTTACAACTGTTTAATATTCAGTTATCATCAGCATTTTTATCAGAGTTTTCCATAGACTTTGATTGCATTACAATTCAAGTATTCTCAACATCATATTTAACATTTCGTTCTCATCATCTTATTTTTTCCCACAAACTCGCACCGCTTTATAAAGACGTATGCCTAACGTAAAGTCTTAAACTCGCACGTGTGTGATCGCCTAATTTTATTTCAGTACGTTTGTCGTCGGCAGGCGCTTTGACGTCCGTAAAACACAACATTAATACACTTTGGCTTTTTTTCGACTGTCACATAATTTACTTTTTTCCCCTCTTTTTTGTGGCCCATTAGCTATTAAGCGACGTTAGCTTGTTTGACAACAAAATTGATATGTTAATATTGTGAACCCGTGATACTATTACAATATTTTTGTTAAGACATAATATTATTATACAGAACCGCAAATGACTTTATTTCGGGATGATCATCTGAGATTGAGGAACGAATTATTTAAGTATTTGAAATTTATGTACATGTACACAGGTACAAATGTATTCTACATTCAGTGGACTTTATATTATACATTAATAATACGTAATTTGCAATAAAAGCTACATTATATTGCACATTATTTTTTATTATTATTGACCAGTTACAATTTACTTATAATAATGTTAATATCACGTACAAATTATCTTTGAAATGTACGACCATCATATGGCCCACATTTTTATTCACATTATAAGTTATTAAAACATCTTCAATAACATTGTAAATATTTAAATATATATCATTAATTCAGTTAAAGAATATATATCGTTCAGTTTTGTTTAACACAAACATTATTTATTGATAACCAATAACTTCGATAAAATGTTCGATAGCCTAATCCATTAATTATTTTTATACATAAACGTTTTAATGAATCATTTATCACACCTTTTGACAGCTTACCCTTTTAATAGAGCAAAAAGTTCATGTCTATAAAAGCACTCACCATACGACAAATACTCACTATTTTTAATCATTAGCAAGTTAGACATTTTGTCCACTTTCAGCGAATGAATAGTTGTGATATATACATACTTCATTGGCGATTAAAAAATTAAATAATTATTTATCATTTTTGGCGCTACAGTGAACGTTTCTTAAATTAATAGTTTAAATATTTAAAAAAGCTACAGGTTGATAAGATTAATTCCTAACGAATACGAATGTTTTCTACAGTTACATAAAATTAAAATATATGCAGATTCTATACAGGCTTACAAATAGGGTTCAATGCTCAAATAATACCAAGCAGTACCTTTTACTAAAGTTCCCTCCTCTCTAATCCGCCCTCTTTAATCAAGATAAGGAATAACATACTAAGCTATTTATTTAACTTTCCAATTTGGATACAATATAATTTGTAAGAGGAACAGAATCTTTGAACATTTTTTTATATAATTTGACATGTCTATTATAAAAATAGTTCTTTATTATTTTTCGCTTTCCACGCCTAACTTTAATAATGGAACAAGTACCTCATAATGTCTCACAACACTCGCCTATTAACTAAACATTTAGTTCTAACTTATCGCAAAACTTTCACTCAAATTGTCAATCAAGTAAAAATTAATTAGCATTATAATAATTAGTTGATAGATATGGCTCCTAAACGACTGTTTCTGGCTAATCTTGAATTAATTTAAATCAACATTAAACTGTGATTAATAGCAATATGAAAATTATTTAAATGAGGCTACGCAATGGCCGCTGCTGATCCGCTAATGAGGAATACTAATTAGTTTTGTGTCAACAGATGTCTATGGTATTTTCTTTATGACTTACTTCTTACTCGACTACTGCAGGAAGGTAATGATTTAATTTATATTTAAAATATTGCACTATGTAGTTTATTGTTTTACCAAACTTTATTCTTTTAATTATAATTAATTATTGTTCTAATGTTAGGTAGGAATATCTTAGGCCCTAAGTATGGCACGTATTAGCCCTAAAAGTACCAAGGAAATACGTAGGGTAACAAATAAATAGGTATATAACGCAGTTAAAAACATAATAAATATAAATGTTACATAAAACGAAGCTGTAAAGATAATAGTTTTATTTTTCTTTTTAGCTTTAAAATCGACAATAACTCCTTGAATGGATAGCATCCAGATTGCGAATTAATTTTATTTACGCGGTGATCGCTAAAGCACGAGATACTGTTTCAATATCGTTATCGAGAAATCTCCATCTTTCTGTATTTGGACACAGAAAGCCGAATTTCCAGCTGTATCTTGAAATACATCTAGGGATTCAATTCTGCTAATAATTAGTGTTGTTCTGAGATTAAAATTCCTATTTCTGTAGTTTAAAATACTCCGTATATAGTAAAACTGCATAATATATGCAGTTTTACTTTTTTTCTCATTAACAAAGTTTTGTCACTGGCCATAAATTATCAATGTTTTAAAATATAACACTGAAAAACTAACGAAAAGTTAATAATGAGTGTCGTAACTTAAAATAATAGTAACTTATCTTATAAGTATCTCACTAACTCATAACTTTCTTTTGCATTATTATATTTTATTGTAAGTATTTTAGAAGAATACATAAAATCAAATCAATGATTAAAGAGACAACTTTGAATCATAGAATTAATGTTATCTTTTTCTAGAAGTTTGAAATTAAATGTTAAAGAAATATAAATACAATCGGCAAAGCGCTAATAATATTAAGAGTTTATAGAAACAAAACAAGTCTGTAGCAGAATAAAGCCTTCGGTATTTCGTACGCGTGGGCGTTCATCAAATATTTCTAACCGGCTAAGCAGTAAAATCCACCAATTTGCGTACTAATACGGTTGTTTCCACCGCTAAATAAGTTAAAAATTACCTCGTATAGATTTTATCGGGATTGGAGCGCTGGTCACTTCCTTTCGCCTTTTATTTTAAGTTTTATTATGCGATTTATTAATCCAGTAAGGTATGGAGGAACGAAGCGACATTCCTTTGCCTACACTTCGGCTCCCTTTTCGTTATTGAGTTGTAAGGGTCTGCCCTCATTTATCAGCCCTGAAACGACTATTAAGTAAGATCTGATAGTGTTTTCGGAATAACCAATGCATAGTTGCGTACAAGATTTCGAGATGTCAACCGTAAACGATGTAGAGTTGGCATATGATATGTATTTCCTAATTTTTTTAGTTATCTACATATTCAATTTAGGTCGTCATTATTAAAATATTTTTGAAATTTGGTTTGTCTTATAATAAATTAATACAATTTTAAACTTGATCATCTCGAAAAATAAATCGTAATGAATCGTAATCGTAAATATAAAGTCTTGATATTTATTATATATTTTGTTCGTTTAATAAACCATTTTTTTCATATAAAATTAATTTATTAAGTTTCCTTATAGGTTTCTCTTTATGTAATCTATGAAAGAACATATAAAAGTTTATCACGGAGTCCTATTAATTGTCAGTGTTTTAATAAATTTAGAGCTTGCTTAATTTAACTGATCTTGCCGTTCCTGCAAGTTAATAAGGTGACCCCAAGTATCAATTTAGAACTTCAAATTAACCAAATTAAACTGAAGAATACATTCTTTGTTAACGGGTTCACAGTTTATAAGGCAACTTCCAGTACCTATATTTGTCGAGCTCACCGTAACTTCATATAGTCTTTATTGCTTCTGAAATGTTCGTATTAATCTGCAGCTGACAGCAAACTAAATTATCTGCAAGGTATACAGCTCCTGGTTATATTTTAATTTACATTTTAGTACGCTCATGTAACCTTACAATCAGGGGTAGCTACGCATTAGTGGTCAACCGTAGGTACGATTAAATCGTATTTGGGAATGACTAATAAATTAAATATAAATTATCCATTACATATTTTCAGTAGGTAATAATTATATTTAATTAGCGCGTTTGGGAATTTCTGGGAAATACAAATATAAAATTACAGGAAAACAAAATTACTATAAATAATTGAAAATATTACTACTATTAATAGATACTACGTTTGATTCAAAGGTGGTTTTATAAGCACAATCCGAAAAGGCTAGTTAACAAATATAAAAATTTAAATGGATTTGAGGCGCTCAAAACTGCCGACTGCGAAAACAAGTTTTTGTTTATTTAATAGAAAACATCTGTTCTGACGCATATTGATTAGGTAATATGTTCGTAATCTACTAATCTCGTATTAAGCTGTTTGTTGACTCATTTTATATAATCAACCATAATAATGGGCAACTTGTAGCCGTCAAAATCTCTAAATAATTTTTAGACAAATAAATTGGTACATTTGAAATAAAAATTTCATAGATGCAGATGTGTAAACATCTGGGAGCAAATTTTTGGATTTAGTATAATACGAAGAAGACAAATTAAGACATAAAAAACTTGGGTAAAGATAGAAGCAAGCATGCAGTCCACCTGTAATAAACGACAACCAGGTTCTATAGGACATCGACTATAGTTGCGTTGCTATACCTAAAGACTTATTTGCCTCTATTTATTTATCTATTGCCAACATTCTCTTTAAATAAACACAACCATTGCTACGGTTTAAGTGACAGCGCTACCTCCTTCTCGAACCAAGCCCGGAATCGAGTTACCTAGTATTTTTATGTTGTTAATTATTTGCAAACAAGCCAAATACTCACCTAGCCCCTTCACCCACAGATGCCAACGGAGAGCCACCGAAGCTGAAGTGCAACCTCCGCAAACACAAGCCGAATCGCAAGCCAAGAACGCCGTTCACTGCGCAGCAGCTCCGAGCTCTCGAGAGCAAGTTCGTGGACAAGCAATACTTGAGCATCGCTGAACGAGCGGAGTTTTCGTCTTCTCTCGGACTCTCTGAAACTCAGGTGAATATCTCGATATAAATAATTATGTATTAAGTGTTAGTTCGTCAACAAGCAATACTTGTGCATTGTTGGGCGAGCGGAGTTCTCGTCTCATAAT
Organism: Polygonus leo; assembly: GCA_018250455.1. Taxonomy (NCBI): domain Eukaryota; kingdom Metazoa; phylum Arthropoda; class Insecta; order Lepidoptera; family Hesperiidae; genus Polygonus; species Polygonus leo. The sequence continues at coordinate 5,392 of DWNR01005390.1, forward strand.
GTTTCGTAAATCAATTTATTATTAAGTTTGGGCGAAGCGAACGCGAACGTCTTAGTTCTCAGGAGCAGGAAAGACTTGTAACAGTGGGGGTTGGGTCTAAAAAAATACGAACCAACATCTGTTAACACAAATATATTAAAAATAATAAAGTCATTGGAGGTCGTGGGTTAAATGGCCCGCCTAATTATTGCCCGTGTCGGTACTCCCCTGATGCTTCCGAGATGGGCGAAGTGGCGTAGGGCGAAGTCCGTAAGGCACCCTTCGTAGCTCCGCTCCCCCAACAGTCCCGAAGCTCCTTTTTCAGAGGTACCAGTTAATGTAACTTTATGTAAAACCAACTTAGGACCCTGGAAATAACGTTCCTCATTTAGCCCTCCATAAAACTGTCATTGGCCACCACAAGCTCCACCAGCACATAGGGAAACCGGAAGTAAGGAGTGTGATGGCCATAGCAAAAGCAGAAAGGAGTTTATCATAAAGTAACTAACTTATTACATCATGCATTAATTAATTTTTATACAATTATGAGAAGAAAGATAATATTAGCAAAGCAGTTTTAAAAGGTTCAACACTTACCCAATATGGGGTAACAGGAACTAAAAATAATTAACTAAAATTATTATTTATTATTCATTAAAATTGGCACCGAAGGTGCAGTGCAGACCAGAAGAAAACATGCAATGAATCCATTTTCATGACGAGCGTCTTTTTTATAATTCTGTTCCAGAGTATTTAAATTTAAAAGGTATTTAAATAGGCCAATCAGAATTTAGCGATCATATAGAGTATAAAAAATACGCGTATGCAACAGACAATACTACACCGGTACAGGCAAAGATAATAGCGCTGTAATTCCAATTTAGTAATTTTATATTTATTTAATATATGTAATTTTATTACTTAAATTAATATAATAAATAATGTAACTATAACGTTACAACAGGTATTAGTTCGCAGAATCATTCTTGTGTTGGAAAAAATGTCCTCTTAAAAATATTTTGCACTTTTTCATTCATAGTTTGTAGTAGTTTATACGATGCTCCAGTTTGGAATTTCAACGAATGTACGATCCTACTTATCCTCACAAAATGAAGAATAAAGAAAACTTTCTTTCGCAGTACTATAGTAAGTTTAATACGAGGGCAATTCTGAATACGAAGTTATGTTTGCTTATTTATTTGGTAAGTCGATTGAAATACATTGTTTATGTTCTACGCACATTGGAGGCTTTACGTGTAGTCCCTATGATCCCTCGGGGAAAGAGTAGCCAAAATTATAAAGAGAAAAGAATCGGGAGGATAGGGTTTTGGGTTCCAACCTAGACCTTTTATTTACGCAGTTCCGTAAGTATTACATATCAAATGTCACTGGTTTTTGGTGTAGGAAAATGTCATAGAGAAAACTGATGTCTGAGAGGTTAAAATAATTGGCTATGTCTAAAACGGACTTGCATACGAAGGGTTTCGAACCTTACAGATGGCGTTTAGAATATAATTGAAAACAAGCCAATAACACCAGTTTCTTGCATGGTGAGCTCCTTTTATATGTTAAACTTTTGTATTTTTAGTATTTTCTTTTTTAGCGGCAATAACAATATATATTTTGTGAAATTTAAGGTTTGATAAAGGCCCGTTGCCGCCCTTGGTAAGTGAACTATGGCCTTAATCCTTTACGTTCTGAGGGAATGCATGCCCGGCAGTGGGACTATCATGGGTCTCGCACATAATTTTATGTTAATTACATTTACAACATAATGAAAGCCGTACCAGTATAGCAATATTTATGTCTTAGTATTTTGATGGTATGCGGACCAGTTTATCGCGATAACGGTTTGGGACATCTAACGCCAACCGTTTCGCAAAGTGTTCTTACCGTAGAGAAGAAACGGCGAAAGATACTCCATAATATACAACATTCAGTTAAAATACCAAATATTAATTTACGTTATAAAAGCATTTATCGATTAAGCAATGTTTAATTTTATTTTAAATTTGTTCTCGGTTTTTAAATTTTATTTCTTAAGGTAGATTATTGTAGATTTTTTAGGCGATATAATAAGTATTTTTGTGGTTTATAATATTCAGGTTTGCAGTAGAGACTATAAGGTCATTTTAATGTCTTATTTCACCAAATAGCTTTGGGTACTTCCGAACAAAATTACACAATTCAAATATGTTCAGAGACAGCAAAGAAAGTTTAATTTCTTAAAATGTGGTTAACAACTTTCTATTTGTTTTATTTTAACAACAGTCTATATGTTTAATTGTTATCATTATACTCATACTTGTCATCATTATAATCATATCTCTGATTCAATAGCGATTATATTGAAATACCTTCCTTTCATTATGAAATTAATAACAAGTTGTATAATTTAATTAATTACGATCACAATCAGTACATATCTTATGTCATTAGCGTAAACGGTATAATTGTATTAATTAATGTCACCAATCAATCCTCTGAACTGGATATTTGAAATATGTCTATCTATACAGGGTGACGAGTTGAAACGAAGGATTTACTCAACTTACTTAGCTACTCAGCTTACGGAATGTCATGTCTGGTGATTGTATAAATGTAGCAAATTAACACTTTAATCGTATAAATGACCTGGGTTCGATTCTCGGCCAGACAGAAATTGACGAATTGGGATTTCTGTTCTGGGTCTGGGTGTTTGTGCATACATTTTGTGTATGCCCATGGTAATCACGACACAGGGTATCCTGCTATATGAGTACACAAAAATATGAAAAAATAAATACAATTTTTACTAATACACATAAATGATACTTTGTTCTAATACAAAGTAAATATGTAATGTTTAGTAGCTAGAACATAAAATGGATTGTATATAAAATATGTATGTACCTACTACATCATACTCATAACTCCATGTGACCTTATTATGTGTACTCAAAGAATATTTTCTAAGAAACATAATTATATTGAGGCTTTTATAACATAACGTCGAATCCGGCTCGAAGGACTAATTTATCTTATTGGTCAGAACAATAAAGACAGAATTATATCTAAAAAATCATACACAAACAAGTTGCGCAATTTTGTTATTTATTTCGTCCAATTTATCCACTCGGGATATGAATTCAAAATATATTTCTTATTTTCGGAAACTTTACCGCATGTTAACCAGAACTATCCGAAACAAATATAATATATACCTATATATTTCTTGTGTGCGTGAGTATGTCACTGAACTCCTCCTAAACGACTGGACCGATTTTGACGATTTTTTTTGTGTGTTCAATACACACAAAAAAATTCGTGGTAGGGCCTGTCATCTGTGGAATCTAATGTAAAACATTCCAAAATCAACAACCACTTAGAAATTAAAAATTATTTAAAAAAACGTTCTCCAGTGGACCAAATTGTGAATCTAAACCATTCTCCAATCCCCTTCAACACACACAAAAAATACTGTTTGTATGAGGCGAGTTAGGAAAGTGGATGAAGCTAGGGAAGTATGCCAGAACCGTGCCGTTTGGCACTCGATATTCTCTGCCTACCCCGTTACGGATTTGGCGTGAAGGTATGTAAGTAACTACAAATAATTAAATAAATAAATGTTACTACATAATATACATACCGAAAGGGACAATGTTGTGTTGAGTGTCCTACGTCACCTGTCCTGACTTTCAGATGAAGGATAAGGACAAAATAGATCAAACAAATATATATAACATGAAGAGACTTATGTAAAAGAAGGGGCAAAGTCCTATTCAAAGATTTCGGGCTCTTAAATTACTGAGATCAAATATTAGTAAAAACTCTATTCACAATTTATTCTTAATAATTTGGAAAAATAATAAATAAATTGAATTGGTTATCAATATGGGTTTTTTATATGTTATTAAAATGACTACAAGTTACTTGTGTTATGTTAGTTGTGGTTGCCTATAATTGGAAAGGCACTTGATGTTTTCTTTTCTCTTTGTTATTTAATTTTAGTGCTGTGTTATTTACTTAATTTCCGTTGGAAATTGAGGAATCCTTAATTGCCTTAATAAATAAATACAAGAATTGTCATACAAAATCTGATATCTCTATGTAGATCATATAATATAATATAAAGAAGAAAACATGCTAAAAACTTTCGTATAACATATATTTTTTTTAGGCGAGAACTTGGTGTGGAGCTCTACCGTTCGCCTAGATAATGTATTGTGTAGTTGCGTATAACATAGTTGACAAATTGACAAATTTTGTGTGGGCGTTGCGTTTGATGGATTGGTAGAGGGCAAACTTCTTTTGATATATCACACGGTTCACTATCATGATTATGGCCTATTGAAGGTTATTTGAATTTTTTTTAACTTAAGTGATACGGCAGGTAAGAACTCGTGTATTTACCGTAACATACCATACCATAAATACCATCGTTACCGTTAAGGTTTTTTTTTATTACTATGGAAATAGCAGACAAGCATGCAGTACAACTAATGGTAAGTGGCTGTTGCCGCCTATGGACATTTGTAATTAACCCCAGATAAGATTAGATTCCTATCTCGACCACAGATACGCCTCCACGCCTGAGGACTAAGCTGGAATGCCTCGAAAAAATATGTCTCCCTTCCCACACCCTTCAAACCAAAACACAGCAGCGCTTAACACTGCTGTTATAAGGCAGAAATAGGTGTGGCGGTGGTGCCGCCGGAGTCGAACCACACAGGGATCTACCACCTTTAATGACTAAGATTTAATTATTATCTATACATATCACTACGGAAAATATGTGGTGTGAAACTCTCAGATCGCGTTCGAAATCGAGAGGTTAGAAAGAAAGTAGGACT
>DWNR01005391.1:0-10202 GCA_018250455.1 Polygonus leo
CTAGCTTCTTCCACTTTCATAACTCTCCTCATACAAACATGCCGATTTCGGAGACTCTTGACACCTCCTTCAGACAGTTGTTGTTGCAAGCCATCCTTATTAACGTTGTAAACAGGTCAGTCTTTAGGTGCTGACTTAACTAAGGTCGAACTCATAGAATTTCATGAGCCGTAGTGACTAATTGTCGTAATATGGATTTCATACGTATTTACTGGTGTTACATAAATTACGACTACACATAAACACCTTTAATGCATAATTTACTTCAGAACATTGATGAATGAAAGTTAATGTTATACGTGGCGTAGAACGTGTCCAAGCAGTGCTACAGGTCTGTTATTTGTCGGACAATTAGTCAAATGTAATGAGAATCAGCTCGACTATAGATCCATTGTTCCCTAACACGATCGTCTAAACTTTGACGTAGTAAGTAGATAACAAGATACAACAGATAATTAAATAGAAAAAGAACAGAACAAAGTGAAACTTAGCTTAGCTTTATACAGCCAATGAGGAACTCTTTTCCACCCAAAGACGGAATCGTAACTCTTACTCAAATGTAATTAGGTACTTCTACAGAAGTCCTTGAGCAGCAATGACCATTTACCATCAGGTTGACTACATGCTTCTTTACCATCCTTTTATACGACAATAAAGGGACCTGCTTTTGTGACTGGCAAGGTAAATGATGATGATGTTCTTATGATCTTCGCTCAGTTTCTTTATTTATTTTCTCTTCTCATTATATTCCCGAGTGCCTGCCATTAGGTGGAAAATGGGAAGATGGGAAAGTGGGAAATAGACCACGCCAATCTTTGGATTCGATTGGCGTGTCCCAGTGGATTCGATCTTGAACTTCGACGTAGTACGTAGATACAAAGATACAACAGTTAATTAAATAGAAAAAGGACAGCACAAAGTGAAACTTAGCTTAGCTTTATATACCAATGAGGATCTCCTTTCCACCCAAACTCGGAATCGTAACTCTTACTCAAACGTAATTTAAACAACATTAATGAAATCAAAGAGTTGACTTTAATATATGGTTGTGAAGGCAATTCGATTAATTAAAATACCGTCGAGTTAGGGCGAATGCGTTCGTTTCTTAAATTGTAATGATATAATACATAAAAAATCCAAATGTTTTCTTTCGACGGAATCAAGTCGAAGTGAGTTTAAAATAAGTTAACAGTTGTAAAGGCAATTCAATAAACTAAATTACCGTTTGACTTCAAATGGGCATACATTCATTGTTTTTATATTTATACTTCACTTTCACTTCACTTCACTACATTACATAGTATAAAATAAAGTCGCTTTCTCTGTCCCTATATCCCTTTGTAAGCTTAAATCTTTAAAACTACGCAACGGATTTTGATGCTTTTTTAATAGATAGAGTGAGAGAAGAGGAAGGTTTATATGTATAATACGTTCACAGTTTTACTGTAGTTTATTCAGTATCAGCATAGCACACGTGCGAAGCCGGGGCGGGTCGCTAGTAAGTCATAAAAAATACTTCATATTAATTATCTCCAAAAAAATACATCAAACAGTTCACTTTACTGTAAGGTTGTGTAGGCAATTCGATTAATTATAATACCGTTGAGTTGGGAGAAATGCATCGTTTCGATGACGTAACTGATTAAAACTACTTTATCTATCGTTTCGCAGAAAAAATCAACGAATCGATTTTATAATATAAGCTTGTGTAGGCAATTTCGATAAATTTAAATCACGTTGAGTTCTAATGTCAGTGCCTTTATTGGTTCAATGGTGATGACGTTATTCATAACGTACACAATTTAATTATTATTTTCGACGAAATGAAATCAAAGAACTGAGTCTGATATAAGGTTGTAAAAGCAATTCGATTAATTGAAATATATATTTTTTAATTATGACGTAACCCACTATACGTCCACTTTTTTAGTCTTTTCGATAAAATAAAAGTGCTGGATACATCTCCTCCTTCACTTCATATCCTCTTCTGGCACCGACATCAAAATTATAAATTATTTTTCGCTTTTGAACTCAGTTTGATTTTTGTATAAAAATATATATTATATTAAAGATGGTTTAAATTTAAATATTCATACGTTTATTGATGACATAACCCATAAAAATAATATAAATTAGTTATTTTCAAAGAAGTTGTGAGGGCAATTCGATTAATTTTATTATACCATTGAGTTGGAAGAAATGCACTCGTTTCAATGAAGTAACCCACAAAAATATTTTTTTTATCGTTTCAACGAAATAAAATACAGCGAGTCGAGTTTAAAATATATGCTTGTGTAGGTATTTCCGATAAATTATAATACCATTGAGTTGAAAGAAATACACTCATTTCAATAACGTAACTCATTAAAAATACTATTCTGAATCGATTTCAACGAAATAAAATCAACGAGTTGAATTTAAAAAAGCTTGTATAGGCAATTACGATAAATTTAAGTCCCGTTGAGTACAAATGGAAGTGTGTTTATTGGTTCAATCGTGATGACGTCATTCATAAAGTTAACATTATTTAAATTATTTTTTTCAACGAAATGAAATCAAAGAGCTCAGTTCGATATAAGGTTGTAACAGTGATTCGATTATCAAAATACGGATGACATGGCGTTCATTTTTAAGGTTCCGTACCCATAGGGTGCTAACGGTACCCTATTACTAAGACTTCGTTGTCCGTTAGTAAAATCATTCTTTCGTTCGTTCCTGAAATTTGAAATATTAACACAATATATAATGGATTTGAGAATTCTACAATGTAGTACAACGCCCTCTAGTTTTTCATCGAATATTTCCGCTTACAACGTCATCTGCAAACAGTAAGTTCGGAACATTTCGTGTGCGAGTCTACCCGCACTTGACAGATTATAATTATTTGAATCATGACGTAACTCATTAATTAACTATTTTTAATTCTCTTCCACAAATGAAAGAGTTGATTTTAAAACATAAGTTCGTAAAGGCAATTCGATAAATTAAAATACCATTGAGTTGAGGGAAATGCGTTCGTCAGCTCAATCGTGATGACGTAACTCATTAACAAAAATACTTTTTAAATTCATTCCTTTGACGAAATGAAATCAAAGAGTTGAGTCACATAATTGCTTGGTTGTGGAGGCAATTTTATTGAGTTTTGCATTTCGACGGGAACGTGGTGTCAAACTTGTACAAGAAGCGAATATTTTGTTCAACACGTCTACTGACTATATAAAATTTAGCTGGCGTTACTAATGATTACTAACTGCACGGAATATCATACATTTACAGCTTTAATTTATACTAACCGACGTCAAGTCTATGCACTAACAAATATTTATTAATTAATATATATTTTATATGTATATAATTAATTAGACCCTTTGACAGTTCTATTCTACCGTTAGCATCGTTGGACTCCATGCTCATTTGCTACATAAGAAGCGAAAATTCTATAAATGAAATTAATGCCTATACGATACCACTATAAAAATTAAATTATTACTGACTTAAAAAAAACACTATGGTATTCGTAATCTATATAAATAAATAAAATTGGAGTGTCCATTTGTAATATAAAATAAATGCCTTTTACTATGTATGTGTACATGGTACATATACCAAAATAACATTTTTTATAATTTTGGTCTGTTTGTTCCGGCTAATCTCTTGAACGGCTGGACCGATTTTGACGCGACTTTCATTGGCAGATAGCTGATGAATTCAGGAGTAACTTAGGCTACTATTACTACTATTACTACTATTACTACTACTTAGTACTTTTATTTCAGAATTATATAATATAATATGAACGCGGTCCGAATTCCACGCGGTCGGAGCCGCGAGCACAGCTACTTACTATTAAAATCAATGTAAAGTTCAATATAAAGCCGTTCACAAATGTAATATTTGACTGTCGCTGTCGAACAATCGAGTGCCTTCACATTTGTGAAGCTTTTGTCACAAAAGCTCTTTACACGTTTAACTCTACAAGCTCCTACTTTCAATCGTTTACAAGAGATTCGGTTGTCACTGTCGCTATATCTGTATTGTCTATATTTAAAGAAAAATAATGTTTGTTTATTTTTAACCGATGCGCTGAAACTATTAAATCGAATTAATATGTGACTAGCTTGGACTTTTTTATATCTAAACCTAGCGAAAAGGCAGACGGGGTACCTGTAAGTAGCCGTCGTGTATGGACATTGCTACACCAGAGGGATCGCCAATGTATCGCCGGCTTTCGAGCTCTTTGCGTCTTTTTTGAAGAACTCCATATCATAGCGTACTAGGAATACCTCGGAAAGAAGCTCATTCCACAACTTGCACGTACGAGGTAGAAAATAGCGTGTAGTGTCTATTCTCTCATGTAGATAATATTATGTAGAGGTTTGTGATAGTAGCCATCAGGTGGACTGCATGCTCGTTCCCTTCAGTTAGTTAATAATGATTTGCAGTAAAACTATTTCTTATTCCAATTGCGATAATTATATCGTTGCATAATATCGAGTTGCAAGTACATTCTTACATGTAAGTGAGTTCTATTAACTCACCGTTGCTCTATAATCGGTCAAATTTTAAACGTAGCCTAAGTTTTAAACTTCGAGCGGTTTAGAATGCTAAAGTTTAGAGTTTAAAGTTGTAGACTAACAATATATTAGAGTAATAATCGAAATGCGGCGAAGATGAACTAATGAAGAAGACTTTTTAACCGTCGTTTTTATTTTATAAAAATAAAATTTCATAATTTTAAAAGTAACCTCAAGTCAAAAATTTGTGTAAAAATATGAATTGAGAGAGTTTTCTGGATTGCATTTTCATTAAATAAAGAAATTTGTGAGTATAGTCAACAATAATACAAATAAGATACAATTATGACTTATTGAACTGATTATTATATTTTAAATAAAAATAATTTTAGTTTAGACAATATTATTAGAATATTTACACATTTTTATTTACATGTTAATTTTATCCGGCAGAAGCCAGGACGAAACCTAAAATATATGTTGCCAAAACCTCTACGTAAATGCTTCATTATAGTCGGTTTAACTGCTAAGAGTCATACGGGTACAATCTACAAACAGTGTAATCCTCTTATCTATTACTTATATAAAATGGAACAAAAGATAGTGAGATAAATGTACAAAAACCTATTGAAGACTTTAGTTTTTTGAATATTCAAGAATTCGCGCTGTCAAAATATTACAAATGTGAAGACAAAGGATTGAATTATAGTTATTTCGAAGTATGAAAGAAGCTGCATAAATCATGTATTTTAAATTTAAATCATGCCTCTGGAACCGAAACATTGAGACATGTGAACGTGACATGTGAATTGAACGAGATAAAGAGATTTATTTGTCTTTTACCTAAATTTGACGGCACTATATTCTACTTTCAATTCAACGCTTGTACCTATTTTTATATTAGCGAAATTTACTACTACGAGTACATAGTTACTGTCAAATTTAGACGTAACAAATAGATATTAAAAAATATAGAGTGAGTCGTTTTTGTATTTTTAGGGGTCTGTAGTTAAAAAGTTAAAACGGGACCCTATTACTAACCCTCCGCTGTCTGTCTGTCACGAGGCTGTATCTCATAAATCGTGATAGCTAGAAAGCTGAAATTATCACAAATTATGTATTTTCGTTGCCACTATAACCACAAATACTAAAAATAAAAAAAAAATATTAAGGGAAGGTCTCCATACAACAAACGTGATTTTTTTGCCCTTTTATAGATATAATGGTACGGAACACTTCGACACTTCGGATGGTACGCGACTCCGAGTCGTACTGGGCCGGTTTTTAGTCTTAGTCGTTTTGTGTATTCCAAAATTAAAAATTAAATAACTTTGAAAAACATCAAATTGTTTAATCATTTTTATGTCGGTGCCAAGTATTTAAAAGCATTTCTTTGTTTTCTAATTTTACTTAATTTGTAGACAGAAGAGGGAAGAGCCCTCTTCCTTTTTTGAAGTTTGTTAAAAAATTATTTTTGTTAACTATGTAAATAATTAATAAAAATGTACGTTTGCAACTTGTACCCAACGCAATACACTGATTTGAGATTACATATACCGACCACTGTCCGAAGCTAATAGGCGGGTAATTTGCTGCGTTCAGGTGCGGTTAACCGGCAACGCTTCGCTATCTTCGACCCGATTGACATCTAAACATGTAGACACACAGATCAAATTTGATAGAGATCAAATGTTTACAGAGTGTTGGATACACTTGGGAAAATGATTCGGATTATGAAATTACATATAGCGGACATTGTCCATAGCTTACTGGCGGGTAATTTGCTGCGCATGGATACGGTTATCCGACAAAGTGTCATTATCTCTGAACCGGGTTGTCATCTAAACATCTATATGCATCTGGATGTCGTTTTCATTGAAATACATTGTTTGATATAAACTTATATCACTCATACTGGCAGCTGTCCATAGCTAATAGGCGGATAATACGTCACGCATCAGAGCTGTTATCTGGTAATGCTTCGCTATCAGCAAGATACGCTGACATCGAAGCGTCATGCATACATAGATCGAACAGATAGTCATGTTTATCCGTTAGACAGCTTCGGAGCTTATCGACGAATTACGTGAGTGAATACGAGAAACTAATTAGACGTTACACCTACAATCAGTATATAGGTTTACCGAATTTAGTGTTTGAATGTTTTTTTTTATTTATTGTATTAAGGTAGCAAACGAACATGCTGTCCACCTGAGGGTAAGCGGTCACTGCCGCCCATGGACATTAGGTACCCCTAAGTACCATTGACCCAAGGTTGATCACAAATGCGTTACTACCCTTGAGGTCTAAGATATTCGCCTCGTTTGTAAGAATAGCCGGCAATCACGCCTCTTCAAACGGAAACACAATAAATTGCTTCACGGAGGATTATGAGGGTGGCGGAGGTACTTCCACGTTTGAACTATATGAGCGATGTAGCAAAGTAGCGAGTTACGTAAATTTTACTTACATCGTGCGTGTTACAGGTGGGTAATTAGGTGATCATAGGTGCGGTTGGTTAACCGGCATTGCTTCTTTAGCTCCACCCCGGACTGATATCGAAGTGGTATGTACTCATAGATTTAAATTGATAGATTGACCAATATTTCACATTCTAAACTACATATTAAGCAATGTAAACAAATCTAAATAGTGAACTAAATTATATGCAACAAATTATGACTTATATGCGTTAATATCTTATGCTCTTGTGATATTAAACAATATTTCTGGTTCATAAAACACACGAATATTGACGCTATGCTAAATATTTTCATAATGGTAAAAAAACGGTGCTAAAACAAACACCCAACACTTTCATACAATCAATATTTGTATTTACCATACCTACATATGAAATCTATTTTATTTGCGCCAACACCGCCCTCGTGCGGATCACTCCAACATCGCTCCAACACTGTGCACACAACACGCGTCGAGAGGTTTCCAATATGCAAATAGTCTCGTCGGCAGCGCTCTCAGCTTCCTATCGCTCATCTATTGTCACAATATTGTCTTATTCTTCACTTTTATGCCACTTATGCCATTTTCACAATGCCGCGATCTTGCTCTTTTATTTTTGGCTGAGGGACTAGAGTATATGTACAGAAGTGTATTTTTAATATCTAAAGGCTCGTCATATTTGTTAGTTGTGTTGGAGAACTTCAATAGTATCTGGAGTTGATAACACATTTTGGGCGACATAGCTACTTATCACGAGTTCCGTTAACGCCTTAAGCCTTAAGGCTATAAAATGGTGTTTGCAAGGTTTGAAAAACAATGACATTCCAGAAATCCAATATTGTATAAAATTGGTAGTGTAAGTGAATTTAGAGGAATTGACTTAATTTGGGTAGAATGGTAGTGAATTTTATCAACAATATTTATATTTCATTTATAGAGGTTAAGCCAGTTTTAATCCATTCTCTCAAAGAAATCCAGGAGTCCACGTAAAAAACAAAAAGCTAAAGAAGGCTCACTTCCCATTAAAACGAACGAATTACAGCGTGGCATTTAAAAGTAGGTGCAAGTTCATTTGCGGCTTCCTTTTTCGTCGACTTTTCTTTTCGAAATAAAGTCATAGAGACATTTCCCCGTTTGTCCGCCCGAGTCCGCCGATTAAAGTAGCCTACATGAAAGCGACGGAGAGGTCCCACCTAAAATTACGCCATTTTCTCTCCACAGCAATTGTGACGTGAAAAAATTGCAACAGTCTCGACCGACGTATTTTTATATGAAAAACCTTGAGCATTTTAAGCCTTTACAAAATTCTCGGGCGATTTTCATCGCGCCGGCTTGAAAAAGATTTTTTAAGCGAACTCCTCCGAAAATAAGGAAACGTTTTGCGAATTGTTGTCGCGTTGTTGAATCACTTTTTGATGGACTTTTGTTATTTAAAACATCTTTTTGGGTTTAGAAAGAATATTCATATTTTTTCTTGTATTTCTGTGTGTTCTTGTATTGACGGTGCGGCGCGACGGTCACCGTGCGGATCTAATTCGTTGAGGATGCCGGGTTCGATCCTGGCAGAAATAAATTTGAATTTCTATTCAGGGCTTTGTGTATTTCTATCGTAGCAAGGACACAGAATTCAAGTGTAAGTGCAGATAATGTTATGCACAAGTCTGTTAACGTTAATGTAATAAATTAAAATGAAATAATAAAAATCGAGGAGATACATGTACATTTCATGGTAACACTAATTTATTAATAAGAATCATTCAAATTATTGTGCTGTATCAATTATTTGTCTACATAATAGATTTTTTTCTGTTATCACAATTATTAATCGAAAAACGATCAATAACTAATAGTATCTCATTTTAGTAAAAGCGCACTCAGCTCTAAACGATTAAACGGCAAAAATCGCATTAAAGCAACAACGATATACACAATAGCGCCATAAAAACAAATTACATACATACATCGCTATAAAAATCGCAACCTCCTCGCCCTGACCGTCCCTCGGACGTCGTATTGTGAATTCTGTATTTATGCGGCAACCCTAAAGTTGGGTATTCTTTAGATAACGTAATCGCATTACTGGGAAAAAAGGGACAGGTGTACTTAGAGCTATGCGAGGTAGCGCTAGGGTTGGCACAGCATAGTGTTTGGTTTCATTTTAACACCCTAATTATTAATGGAATTATCAATAATTTAAACGTAAAAGTAGAAAGACTGTACTTAGAACTTATCGTAAAGTATAATAATTTCTGTTCGTTCGTTTTGCTACGAAAATTTGGGTATAAGAATTACTTAATCATTTTATTGAAGCTTCTTACAAATAGTACAAGACAGTAACCATCCATGAATAACGTTTATACGTATACTAGCTTTTACTCGCGACTTCGTCCGCGTAGAAGTCGAAAACCTTGGGGATAGAATATTGAAAAATCCTTTCTTAGTGCTCACTTAAATCATGAAAGGAACAGGGGACCAAATTTCATGTTTCTAGGTACAGTAATTTCGGCTGTGCGTTGATATGTGAGTCAGTTAATCAGTTTTGCCTTTTATATGTATAGATATATAGACTGAGACCTGAAAACCAAGGTAGTCCATATATATTCCTAGTCCTTTATATGAATGCTATCGGTAACGAAACTTTCCAAACCCAAACACAATTTGGAAGTAAGTCACTGTAGTTCAAAATTAGAGAAGGTATGGTAAGGATAAGAAGGATGGTAACTAGAACTTAGTTTCTGAAAACTCAGTTCACTACAAAGGTTGCCAGCCCTTGAACGCCTACCCCTATTCTTCAAGAGGGTCGTATAAATTCAGGGAGCGTAGCGAAGGGCGCCCGGGGGGAGATTGGCCCGTAAAGACGCGACGTGGACGCCCCTCTAATTATAATCTGTTAATTGTAAAAACTCGGGCATCTCAGAATCGAATTCCGAATCGAAATTACCAATGGAATGGATTGGATTTAGCGGCTTTGAATGGATTGGATTTGGTAGAATTGTATTTTGGCGCGAAAAGAGCTCTCCTCCAAAGCCGGCAATGCATAGCCCGTCAGCCTTATCGCTAGGTATAAATATAAAAAGTAAAAAAGTGTATCGAATACAGATTCCGCTGTTTCTAAATATACTAGAGTTTACTTTAGCGGGGGGGGGGGGGTTTTTGCCAATTAAAGAGGCGCCGGGTGGGCTTTCTTAATTTTAATCCTGTAATTTTAAAACCTCGGTGGTCTCG
>DWNR01005392.1:0-10201 GCA_018250455.1 Polygonus leo
CCAGAGCGCTATGATATGGAGTTCTACAAAAAATGTGCGAAAAAAGCTCTCCTTCAAAGCCGGCGATGCATTGGCGATTCCTCTGGTGTTGCAAATATTCATGGGCGACGGTGAACACGACGGTGACGGTGACGGTGAACTTACCATTAGGCACGTCTGCCTTATTGCTAGGTTAAAATATATAAAAAAAGATAACTCTAATAGGTTACTGTAATCTACGACGTTCACTCGTCGACTAAATGTCGTAGAGTCTACTTACCCTGAAGATGCTCCGTTTTAGAGCGAAACACGTGTTGGTGGTGGTATGAATGATGGTATATACTTTTGTTTTCTATAGTGTATGCGTCCTTTGTGGGAGGGCGGTACATACAGTAAGTCTCAAAAATATATACCATCAAACATGGTGCACGCGGATTATTGCGAAGTAGTTTTAACCTAACTTTATAACATGGATTTCCGCAAAGTAACGCCTGATAGTATTAAAGTTTTTCCAAGAGATTACGTTAGATGCTATTTTATATCAGTTCACTCGATAGTGTCGCACAAAATTATGTTTTTACGCAATGATAGTATAATAGTTGAATAAATAACATTTATACTTTATTGATTTCCGTGTTATTACGGTTATAGTATTACATACTTTGTATTTAATTCAAGTGTCTACCTACAAATGCTTAAAATTTACAGCGATAGACAGATAGACATACAGACAGCGCAGTTTTAATTATTTGTAGTTCGAGTGGGGATATACCGCCATTGTTACCCCCATCGATTTCAGGATGTTTAGTTATGAAAAATCTTAAGAGAATCTTAATCTTAATATTAAGAAAGTTAAGATGAAGAAACAGCGAAACAAGCTACACACATCACATGAATTATTATTATTGTAACAGTTCAGTTTGCATGCTCCCTTTTACCTCGTACGTGCAAGATGTGGAATGAGTTT
Organism: Polygonus leo; assembly: GCA_018250455.1. Classification (NCBI taxonomy): domain Eukaryota; kingdom Metazoa; phylum Arthropoda; class Insecta; order Lepidoptera; family Hesperiidae; genus Polygonus; species Polygonus leo. The sequence goes on from DWNR01005392.1 coordinate 947, forward strand.
CCTTCCGAGGTATGCCCGGTGCGCTATGACACGGGATTCTTCAAAAAAGGCATGAAATAGAGCACTCTTCCAAAGCCGGCGATGCATTGGTGGTCCCTTGTTGTTGCAAATATCCATAGGCGACGGTGACTACTTACCATCAGGTAGCCCGGCTGCCTTATCGCTAATTTTTGATATAAAAAAAAATCAGAATTACAGTAATGATAATTCCTTTATTTTAAGTTTTTGTACGATGGATGGGGTTAATAGACCACATATTAGAAATAAAATGCTTAATTCTTAAAACAAGCTCAGTTTTTAAGGCTACTTTATTCGTTTAGTCCTGATACTTCTACTACCTATATTATCCTATTACCACAAATATCATAGAGAATATAACTTTCTTTTTACGATTGTGTAATTGCTGTTTTGCCCTACTGGCCTTTACAGCTTCACCGAGCGTTTAAGGCAAGCCAACTAAGGGCTCAGTCGGGAAAGAAGATCTGGGCTAGAAGGGGAGGGATGCATCCGCCTTCAATGGGACTTGAGATGGCCTAAGCCATATCTTTCCAACAGTGGGTTTGCGGGTAATTTAAGGGCATAACACAACCAGCTATAAACAAAGATCTTGTTCCAGTATCCGACATCGGGCACAACATCGTGCAAGATGCCTTCCTCATCGCCGTGGAGGAGCAGGCCCGGCAGCGGCTGCAGCGCCTCTCGGCTCTCAAGCGGATCACGCCCGTCGACATGTCCAAGCTGTCTGTAGAGGTAAGGTGGAGACTATTCGGTGGTAGAAATTGTGTACGGCAACATCAATTTTCGTTGCGCAGCAGTTGCTATCACCATTTTAAGTTGCGGTCAGGAAGGAATGTTTAGCGGTAACATTTTGCCAGGTGGTTCAGTGGTGTCAATAAAGGAGCTCAACTCGTTTATTTCGACTGGGCAGGTACCACCGCCACCCTGAAGCAATTTCACAGTAGATGCGTTATTTTTACGATTCCGTAGTTGATGTTGGCCCTACTGGCCTTTACAGCTTCATCGACCGTTTAAGGCCAGCCAACTAAGGGCTCAGTCGGGAAAGAAGACCTAGACTAGAAGGGGAGAGATGGATCTAAGGGCTCCTCCTGTGATGTTCGGAAGATTATGAGGGTTTGCGGTCAACCTTAGATACGATTATATCGTGCCTACTAGGGGGTAATTAGTAATGTGCATGGGCGGCAGTGACCATTTACCATCAGGTGGACTTCATGCTCGTTTGCTGCATTTATATCAATCAAAATCAAAATTCATTTATTCAAAGTTGGTTCCTTTAGAACTGTTTTTGAAAGTCATAAATTACTGCCTAGTATATGATAGTATATGATAAAAAAGTGTTATGATCATTAAGATTACCATTTCAGACCTAAGTGGTGGCTACGCATTTGTAGTCTCTGTAGTACAGTAATCCCATTATTTAAGGAATAATTCCTTTATACATTAGAGTCCGTAGTAGGAGTTTATAACGTTCAGACAGGCAGACAGCCTGACAGAGACGGCAGGGATATTTATAATACATATTTACAGATTTTGTATAAACTCGTACATGCAAGTACTTAAAATGTTTATTCTGTTTTACTTAAAGACACAAGTATATTTTACAACATAACGACCTATATCTATACACTACCAACAGCTATAAACTTTACATATATTATCCAGTATTCCTACATTAAATGACATTTATGGCTTTACAATCAGGTGGCAATTAGACCGTTTCATGTTTACATCTGTCGAGTCCATTATACTGTAGATTACAGGCATATCGTTTATGTCACACATGCATTTATGTGTAGTTTAATTTATAGCCAGTTTATTAATATTAAAGTAAAATTGTTCTTGTTAGTAGGTACAGAGAACGTAATAAATAAGCCGTGATAGCCTAGTGGTTGCGAATCCGACCTTTCACACGGGGGTCCGGGTACGAATCCCAGCACGCACCTCTAATTTTTCAAATTATGTGCGTATTTAAACTTTAATCAAAAACATCGCGAGGAAAGCTGCATACTCAAGAGATTGTAAAAAAAATCTCAAGGGTGTGTGAAGTCTACCAATTCGCACTTGGCCAGCGCGGTGGACTAATCTAATCGGCCTAAATCCTTCTCAGTGTGAGACAGAAAACGAGAACGTAGAAAAATATAAGGTTTTATAACAGAAACGTTCAAGTATCATATATGAATATTTATAAAAGGCAAAACTGATTAACTGACTGACATATCAACGTACAGCCGAAACGACTGTACCTAGAAACTTGCAATTTGGTACAGGGGTTCCTTTCATGATCTAAGTGAGCACTAAGAAAGGATTTTTCGAAATTGTACCCCCAAGTCTCACGATTCAAGGCTCAAGGTTTTCACGAAGTCGCGAGTAAATGCTAGTTTATTATAACGCTTTAAATATCGTACAACTTTATTTATTAATTTATCAACCATTAATTTCTTAATGGTGTAAAGATATGCCTCCGCACTTGTCAACACCATGGTAAACGGTCACTGCCGTCTATTGGTATTCTGTGATGACACACAGTTGGTATCCCGTAGGCCTTATACCTCGTCTGTGAGAAGAGTTGGTAACCAGGCTTGTCTAAAACTGAGATAAAATAATTGCTTCATGCAGGATTATATGGCTGGCAGTGGTGTCTCCTCAGTTAAACTACGCGAGTTCTGCCATCTACTGACTCTTCTGTACTATATACCTGTACCTAAATCTGTCTGTCTGTACCTAAATTGTTTATGACAAGTGCAGAACTTGGCATAATTCTGATGCTGTTTAAGTTAATCTTACAGAACGCCCTTTAAGCTTAACTTCCTAACGCCTACGGCAAGCGAGGAAGCGGTCCAGTTGGATGATTTTATTCAAAGAACCCTTTATGTTGTGAATCTGTCATACCCAAAATGGCAAGGTTTTAGAGAATTAGAGTTTTATTCATACAAGTACTTCTGACCAATCTTTCTATTATAATGCTAGAAGCTAGAAGACACAAATATTTCATTTAATCTGCCTACCATGAGCATGGTAGGCAGATTAAATGAAATAGAAATATGTAAAAAAATACTAATTGAGTGTAAAACAAAATTACGTTGCAAAAGGAAAGAAGAATGAGATTTTTCATGTCATGGGGTATCATTTAATGTGTAAATAATGTTAGGTTAAGTTCATATTGTTCGGAGAACCGATATCCGATCAGGCTAGAAATTTCTTTAGTAGCGATAACGTCTACGAACCCCTCGATCCTGATCGGATGTAGGTACTGAAAGGAACTGATGAACTGACCGCACCCAAGGTCAGTTCAAGGTCTATAACCAGCAAAAAGATTAATTCGCCAGGTGTTAGAACTTGTTTAGTTAGATCGGGGAAATACCATCGCCACCCTCATTATCCTCCATGAAGCAATTCTTGTGTTTCGGTTAGGAGATGTGTGGTTGCCCGCTCTATTTATACACGAGACGATCTTAGTACTCAGGGGTAGCAACGCATCTGTGATTAAACTTAGGTATGATTTAATTGTGGCCAGGGATGATTACTGATGTCGATGGGCGACAGTGACCACTTAGCATCAGATGGACTGCATGCTCGTTTGCTACCTTAATACGATAAAAAAATCAATAGCCAGATTGATGTAGGTCAAAAAATATCATTGTCACTTGCATTTTAATTAAGTGCCAGCGTGACACACAAAAAATAACGTTATAATTTTAAGTACATGTGACATTGAAGTTTAAAGTGAAAGTACGTTTGGCGTACGACAAACAAAAAAGGCTTCAAAAACTAAAATCAAAATTGTCAAAACTAAGGCGGCGGGCAAAAACCATCTGAAATATAAAAACTGTGAGAGGCACTCGGAACGATCACCCCTCGAAACGATTTACAGGAAAAAATGGTGCCTGTGGTTTAAATGCATTTTACAATTTTCAAGTGCCAAAGTTTGATTTCAGAGTGTCGTACCCAAAGGCGATCGGTGCCCAACAGTGAGAGCATAAAGCTGTGATGGTGATAACAAGTAGTAGTAGTGACGAGTAGACGAGACGAGTAGTAGTGTTAAGTCATAATCATATGACTTATAACCATATCTATACATATAATAAAACAGTAAAATAAATCTGTTTGTTCGGGCTAATCTCCGAAACTACTGGGCGGATTCGAATGAAACTTTTTTTGGTGTATAGATACTAAGCCTGGTCAACATTTAGAACACTTTTTACTGCGGGAAAAACGTTCATTCCTACGGGAAATTCAGTAATATTTTATATGGCAGAACAACGTTTGCCGGGTCAGCTAGTCTTCATTAAGGTTTTAGATGTAATATACAATTTATAATATTAATATATTAAATAATTTATAATATTACTAATATTATAAAGCTGAAGAGTTTGTTTGTTTGTTTGAACTCAGGTTCAATCTCAGGAGCTACTGGTCCGATTTGATAAATTCTTTTAGTGTTAGCCCATTTATCGAGGAAGGATATAGGCATCATCACGCTAAGACCAATATGTTGCAATCGAAAAATGTTGCAAAAACGGGGAAAATTTAACCCACTCTCTCTTATGTGACGCAAAGGGCCTTGCGCGGGTCAGCTAGTAAATTATAAATATGGAAGAAAGGGAAAAATAAATTGCGTTAAGGTGGTATTAAGTTAGCAGCACTTATTTTTTATATAACTGATATTTTTAAATATTCACATGTTAAGAAATTATAAACATTTATGTGTTATTTTTTGGACTTATGAAACACGCAACACTCATTTAAACTATTTTTTGTGCATTATTTTGAAATAAATGGACGTGACACTGATATGTCGCGTAAGTACCGTTTAATCCCAATTCAGACGCATTTGTATATTCACTTTTTAAGCGTTACAAACATATATATTGTACACTAGCTGTGAATGTGATCCGCGTTCATATTATATTATATAGTTCTGAAATAAAAGTAGCCTAAGTTACTCCTTATTTCAGCAGCTATCTGCCAGAGATTAGCCGGAACAGACAGACAGACAAAAATTATAAAAAAGGTTTTTTTTGTGATATGTACTATGTATACATACATTGGCATTTACTAAAAAGCAGTTATTTTTATATTACAAACAGATACTCCAATTTTATTTATTTGTATAGATAATACGAATATCATTGAATGGAAAGTAGAACCAAGTATCTCATACTACATGCACAACTTTATCTCTGTACATTTAACGTTATCCGAGCGACAATTATGATCTCGGGTCGTTTCCACTTGTTGCTCCCATCCGCGAATCCTCCAGAGGTTTCGTGTAAAATTAAAACTGCGGAACGGCGGGCTGTGTGTCAATCCATTAAAAATTTCATGAAAAAGTCGACTCCATGCCACCCGAGTCGCTTTTGGTTGATTTATATTGTAGGGATGTGGGTTATGATACGATATATCGGAGTATGTATACAGCAACATTTTTAATACGATATTTTGGCCATGTGAAATACTTATCTTATTACTGCAAATGTAGATACATTTGCAGTAATAGGATAACGAGAGTAATAATAATGCGCATACGGCATACGGATATACGAGTAGTAATAGTTAACGAGATCGTTAACTAATAACAAATATATCTAGCTAACATTCCTTGTTACTTTGTTGATTATCATTAGTTTATATTAAAGAGTAAGAAATAATGCCATTGAACAAAATTTTATTCGCTATGAGAGATATGTAAAAATGTTCATACAATAAAACTAGTTGATTTTTATTTATACTTGTTGGTAGATTCAGATTACGTTTATATTTTTGTAGTGCTGTCAAATATTAACTAAAGCGTTTGACTTTTTTCTGTTTTTTTTTTAACCATAAATTAAACATTATAAATATACCCCTGCAATAAAACAGAAGATCAATCGCATTTCGATTGAGACGCTGCGATAAAGTCACTATTCTTCTTCTTCTAATTGTGCCTCTTCACTACTGAAGGTTGGCCGTTAGTTCCTTGAACTTGAACTCCATTGAATGAATGAAAAGTCACTATACCATATATCAATACATTCAGATGCGATAGTATCGCATATCGATACAAACGACTTTTAATGTAGTAACGTAGCGATATATCTACACAATACCAAGTATAATATCCCTTGCAGCGTCATAGGGTATCCGTAATCCGTATTCCGTATGCCGTATGCGCATTATTAATACATATTGTTAATATAAATACCACAATAAAACATTGGAAATATATCCTTCTATAATAACGTTCGTTATATGATTTCGATTGAACCGCATAGGATAATCAATAAACGAAATATTGATATATTTAAATACGATAATATCACGTATCGATATAAGAATTTAAATATGACGACAACGACGCGATACATCGAAACAATTATGAAGTATGATATATCGATACGAAGTCTATCGCATCCTATGCGTCCCTATTAAAGGCGCGACCGGATCTGGAAAGTGCCGTGTAAAGTACGGAATTTATGAAACACGTCCCGAGTGCTCATTAACACGCGAGATTATTCTGAGCTTTTAAATTATGGATGTATTTGTAGCGGTTTCATTTAGGGTTCCGTATATGAAGGATGGTAATGAGAATCTTTTACTATAATCCGCGGTAAAAATTAATGATAAAGTGACTCCCAGACATTTAAATATAACACTGAAGTATCGTGTATTGTGCGAAACTGATTCAGCCCTTTCCAATTTTCTTAGGATTATGATTAAACTTATATAATACAAAAAAAAACATTATAAATTCACCCTTGCATTAAACCATTTGTTATATTCAATGAGTTTCTCATGCGATATAGTCACTATACGATATATCAATACAGTCCTATCCGATAATATCATGTACTAGCTGTTAAGAAGATTGATAGTAACTATACTAAAGAATTTCAATATACTCAGGATGCGATATATCGATATAATATCAAATGTGATATTGATACGATGGCGAAAGTACCGTGTAAAGTGGGGAATTTATGAAACACCTCCCGAGTGCTCATTAAAGCGCGGGATTATTCTGAGCTTTTAAATTATGGATGTATTTGCAGCGGGTTGATTTCAGGGTTCCTTATATGAATGCCAATGGGAATTTGATATTAAGATTTCGCAGTTCCCCGTCTGGTGGGTTGAGGTTGGATCTCTCACTTACTGAACTTACTCATGTCACTCTTTCTGTAAAAAAATCAAGAGTTACTATTATGAATAATAATTTTATTATGGCCACTGTATCAACAAATACTGAGAAAAGTATTATTTATAATTTTACTATTTAAAATGTTACTATATTAAAAATATTAAAGCAATCAATAAGTCGATTGTTTTCATCCATTAATTTAACATTTAACCTTACGACGCAATCTGTTGGTAGTAGTAATCAGGAATTGGTGTAATCCTTCGTATGTGCATGCGCATCCTACCCGAATCACCCGATTATTTGTGAGTACCTTTAGAAGATCAGGTACATCACAATGGAGTATGTTTACGATCGTCTATCGTAAAGCAATCACGCGCATCACACGAACGTTGACCACAATGACATCAGCAGATAGAATACATTATGCTTGCTTTACACTATGTTAGTTGACAAGTAGCAAGCGCAAGTTCTTTAGATAGTAGTGCCTACTTACCGCGTATTTATCTGAGTGAATAAGTTGAATTTTATGGAAGTATGTGTCTTGTGTATGGGACTTTATAATCACTATATAGATCGTTATTAGATACAATAATTAATTTGGTTTCAAAAACTAACAGACTTCAAGATTCACCATTGATGTTGATGGAATTCGCACACCCTTAATACTTGTGAATCATTTCTTATGTTTCACTTGAGTTCATACTTATACAGAAGGAGATCATCTTAGTCCATATATTTATAGTTGATCGTCGGTAGCATTTTAGTCGTCATGTTTAGTGTTGTCAATTGACTTAACAACTTCTAACGTGTAAATAAGGCTTCTGTTACGTTTTTAGTACAACTCAAGGACGAAGATGTATCATGATGGAACAATTCAATTATTTAAAGCTAATTGAATGTCATAATGTCACTTTGTCCACATGTGTAAACATTTTATTGCTGTTATTATCTGGAAAAATTACTGTTTTATTTGAATGAAACTACTTGACAGATTGGTTTGAATATAAAAAAAACAATGGGATATGAATTTAAATTTTGAAGATAGGACGTGGACGTAATTGACCACTTGCCAGGTGGAAGAACTCGTGAATTGCATTTGCGGTTAATTAGTAACCACTTACCACCACGTGGACTTCACGATTGTTTGCTACCATTTTTTTATTCTATAAAGGTAGCAAACGAGCATGCAGTCCACCTGATGGTAAGTAGCTACTGTCCATGAACATCCGAAATCATTCCCCAGTATGATTGAATCGTACTCGATTTTGATCACAGATGCGTTGCTATCCCTGAGGACTAAGATGTTCGCCTCGTGTTTAAGTATAGCCGGAAACCACGCCTCTCCAAACAAACACACAATAAATTGCTTCACGGACGATTATGAAGGTGGCAGTAGTACCTCCCCGGTCAAACTAAACGAATTCTGCCACCTGGCACACCTGATTATTAAAAAAACTAGAGTCTTACTTTACATGTTACAAAAAACTAAATATCAAGAGGGCTATAATTTTCTTTGTTTAATATAATACTCGTATATTTTGTTTAGGACATTTTAGAGTGCACTATTTATTCATAGTAGTTTTATAGGCAACAATTGACTAGGTAATATGAAACGTAAAATGTAGCAAACGAGAGATGTATCGGAACAAGCAGCTATTAGCTACAATGCGCTCGCTGATTGTTCTCTCATATGAACTAATGTGTCTATTGTTGATGCACGTGTGATTTGAGATATTGTGCATACTTGCACAGCTTCAGTTAAAGATATATTTATTTACAAAGAAAGGAAGAAAAAGAAGGATTTTATTTTGCTTTACAAACAACATAAGTAACCGAACAATTAACAAAGTTTGTAATAAGACAATTTACTAAGCCCGCTACTCTCATACTCCTTCATGAAGCAATTCTTGTGTTTTGCTTCGGGGAGCCGTGGTTTCTTTATTTACACAAGAGGCTAACATCTTAGTCCTCAGGGGTAGCAAAACTTCAGTGGTCATCCTCAAGTACGATTCAGTTGTATTTGGGGTTGATCACCAATGTCCATGAGCAGCAGAAACCGCAAATTATCAGGTGGACTACATACTTGTTTGCTACCTTTACACGGTACAAAAAACTAAACATCA
>DWNR01005393.1:0-10198 GCA_018250455.1 Polygonus leo
GATGAATAATGATGAAATGAAATAATGAAATAATATGAAAATAACTGTATACCTTTTTGCCTAAAATTGTATAATAAGTGATCACTAGACACATTTATAAGAATCCAATTTGAATTCTTATTAGCGTTTCCAAAAAAAAAAAAAATAACGTATAATTACGTAAATTAAATTACACAATATTTAATACATTAGTAAATATAATTGTGTCACGAAAGTATTCATAATGTTAAGTATTAATTTATTCCATTTGAACAATATTTCACTATTCGAACAATAGTCCCAATTGAAGTTAATGATGCGAGTAATTATAAAACGATAATACGATTTTAATTAGAACAAAAATTAATTCGGATAGCAACGAATCGGTGTTGTTTAAATTGGCTTGATAACATAGGTGTTATTCGCCACAATACAAATGACTCATACACTGCTAGATATTCACATCATTTGTCGCAAATGAACCGGTATATGCGTCCACCATAGATTAAAATACCGAAGAATCCGAAACAAACGCAATTTATTACGAAATAGCGTCGGAAACACGGTATTGTTTTTCAGTTCGCATATCGGTCAATGTCACGCCGGCTTTCGATTTCGAATCCAGCGCAAAAAATATCCACACCGTCTGCGAGCTAGACTGCGAATAGGTACAACACTAGAGCTAACACCAATACTTTAACCGCATTGGGTACACGTTGGATAACCCCTACTATTGTCCTACGATTCGGACTTATCGTTTGAAGTCTGAAGCGAGAACAGACCTGGCACGTGGTAGGGGGTCGGGTTCGACGGTGGTAGCCAATAGGCAGCGCTGATGGGCGGGTAGTTGCCGTTGGACCTGGCAGCGCCCGCCTTGCTACGCGCGCCGCCCGCCTCGCCGCGCATCCTTCACAAACACTTCACTGCACAACACATTCACATGACGCGTCTGCATTCAACCGCAGCCGAGACAGAACTAACTTCTAGCCGATAGCGAGGTGCGCGCGCGCTGACGGACGATCAGTCATTCTTCGCGGGTCTGTGTCACCTCAGCCCCCCCTCCCCCCACACCTGCGGTAATGAGCTCCGTCCTGTACAACGTCACAAGACTCGCAGATGCTACCTCTATTGTAATGCCCAGCTCTGTCGTCGGTTTCAGGCATACGTTTTTGAGCAATCAAATTGTATTTTTCAGCCACGTTTAGACACTTTTCATATATTTTTTCCGTCCAACACGTGTTTCGAGTTCTTAGTATAATTTAACTTGGTATGTCCCCGGCACTTGTCATCATGTTTAAACAAATTTTTAACAAATATGTACCAACCTATTGAATTCTAATTAGGTTTTTCCTCATTTGTCTGCGGTTGGCTATCGATACTACAGAGCTAAATAGGAATCGATCAATAAATTATTTATCATATCACAATGTTCACGTATAAGACCGATGTTGGACAGTTGCATATTTTTGATGTCCATAAACTTTATTATTCCATTATCACATAACCTAGGTATCCTAAATCCTAAATGTAAACATATACAAAAATGTAATTATATTTATAAAGTAAACATCTAAGGGTGTAGTACCGACATTGACCTACTTATTCCACGGTAAACCAACTCCTGTATTTAGGTTTAAGAACAATTGTTTCCGGCGATTTGTCCACAAACATTTAATCCACAGAGACAGCTCCTGTAGTCAACTTTGAGTAATAGTAATAATATTTGGCGATGCTTACAAATGTTGCTTTGCTTTTGGCGTTGCTGTTAAATGTTAGTCTATGGCAGAGACTATTTAGCATCAGGTGCAACTGTAAACTCGTTCGCTGTTTGAAAACTGACAAAAAGAGAAGATTATAAAAAATACACCAAGTTTAAAATTTGAAATTATCATCGTCATCATCATCAATATCCAAAGCGCCCCACGGGAATCATCGTAATGAAACAATACATCGATTCATTAAAATCATAAACTCCGGGATTAAGTACAAAACGCAAAGACCTTAAAACATCTCCACTATATTATACTATAGTATATTATAAAAAAAAACTATATATCAATTTATTTAAATCTCAAACGCAAAGTTCCAAAAACATCTACATTGCTACCCATTTCAATAAACCCACTTTTAACTAAACCCACCCGTCACAAGTTGTTAAGGACGCAATTAATACACGAACTCGCTCCAAAGCATTATAATTCACTGCTAACTCACTGTTAAAAGCTACATTCACACGATCACAATATTCTAAAATATTTCAATACAATTCCGAAGTTTATAGCCAATCCAATTCTGTAACAAAATAGTCTCTTCAAAGTTTTCCATTTGAATAAAAGCGATTTAAAAACGAAATCATGCAGTCACAACCGTTCAGTATTCGATAGTCGAGTCCATTCTAATACAATCTAAGTCGTTGCTTTTGACTGACACTGCTTTTAAACGCTACGTTCATACGGACGACCTCTGTTTATTTTTACAGGCTTTTATATAACATGCTTTGTTAGTACGTTTGGATCGAAACATGTAATTGATTCTTTACTATTAGACTAAATGGAGAAATTGGAGTTGAATTTTGGTAAAGTAATGTCAAAATATATGAAAACACATACATTTGTACTGTATTTTCCAGGCCTTTATTTTAAGCTGTTTTTATACACGTGTACATATATGTTACTATTTTTTGATTAATTCCAATCGACACATGAGTAGAAATTTGGTAGAGTATCTATACATATAATAAAGCTAAAGAGGGTCGAAAGTCTGTACATGGAAGACATTCGGAAAATAGTTAGCTGGGGATACTTATGTAGAATTAATAACGGAATACGTTTTAACAGTTTTTAGAATTTTTGTCTGTTTATCTGTTTGTGTGTTTGCCAGTTTATTTGACCGCGCATCACGTAAAAATGGCTTAACGGATTTTGATGCAAACTTGACTAAACGGTCGAGAAGACCCTCGGTCATGTTTTAGGCCATAAAAATTCAACCCCTAAATGGCGGGGTAGCGGGCGGAGCCGCGGGCACAGGTAGTTTTCAATAATCTAAAATATAGAAAATGCGTGAAGAAGTGGAAGTGGAAGAAGCTAGGCAAGTATGTCAGAACCGTGCCATTTGGCACTCGATACTCTCTGCCTACCCCGTTAGGGATTTGGCGTGAAGATATGTATGTATGTATGTATGTAGAAAGTAACTAAATTTAAGTATTCATAAATCAATGACTATTACCTAAATCTTACTCATGTTATGTAAAGTAACGATAATAATATAAACGTAACGATACACGTAAGTTGCATGTTTGATCAAATGTTGGAGATGGTTAGTTGGTGGTGTTGGCGCATATGTGCTGAGCCGTTCTGCCCGGGGTTGACACACCCCTGTGTACGCGCATGCGTGGTGATGTAACGATTTTTGGGCAGTACAGCGTCTTGTCGATATTTAAAAAATACGTTACCTAGTATTTTTGTCGGTATATTTAGTATTCAATGTTGATTAAGTTGAAATATTATAACAGCATTAGGAACATGGGTTCCTTTCTTTTTTAGGATTTCGTGCCCAAGAGGTGTTAACGGTACTTAAAAGTCTGAGACAAACGAATGAAAAGAAGGAAAGGATCCCCTTTGAATCCTAGGAATGGCGTCTTAAAACCATATTCATGTTTCTATTTTCTTTCGTAAACATTTTCCCTGACGCATATTGTATACATTTAGCATGTAGATAATAAATACACCTTGTATCGGCCCATCGTCGTTTTAAACAAGTTATAATAATTATAACGAAAAAGTAGTGATATCATAATAATCTGTGGTTCGACTTCCAGAAATATATTTCTCATCAACATTTTTGACTAAAGCAAGAAGAGGTTCTATGTTTGTCCGTATGAATGATTTTATGTACAATTGCTGATATCTCAGTCAATTGTAGACGGATTTTAAAAATCCATCCAAAGAGTGGCTCCATTTTCAAGAGCTGATGATGGAATCTTAGACAAGTCGAGGGAATCAATCTAAATTGTAATCTACTTCTGCCTTATGTATGAATCTACCTTATGTATGAATTAACTTTAACGGTGAAAAAATCATTGTTGAGGAAAAAGGAGTATATTTTTTTAATCTTTTACATAATAATTTGAGTTTAATCAAAGTATGTAGCAGACCTGCACAAACCCTTCAATTTTGAGTGTTGTGGCCAATTGGTATAGGGCAATAATAACTTGATGAATGATTAGGAGTTCGATTCATTACTTTGTCAATGACATATTATAGGTTATAATTTCGTATCATCTAATATATAAAATTCTAAGTGATAAGGGTTATCCACCCCTAACATATTTTTTTTTTATTTTTGGACAAATTTTATTTTTTCATAATGTGGCATTAAAAATACATAGGCCGCTAGGACAGCTAGTATCATTATAATTCGTGCATACGAGAAACAGACCCACCTACCCACCACCACCTATTTCTATAAAACAATGAGTATCGATATGACTTCCTCTCATCACTACAAAACCAAACCTTCGTCTATCGATTTTCAGCGCAAAAGCCTAATTTAGCCTGTTGGTTTATGCCGGCACACAGTAAAAGGTCTTAGGTACCATTTCAATGAGACTATTTACAACTTTAACTCAGGTACATAAAGTTCATATTTGAATATCGTCGAAAATGACTTAAGTTTAGTAAGAACTTGTAGGAATTATGAAGTACGAGAAATAGTTATAGCAATTTCCGTCTTACCGCTCATAAATTAGAGTTCATTTTCGAAGAGATACGTAGATGATTTTAGATGCCCAGTACAGAACCCGGGGAGATTGCGTGAACGTTTACAGTCGAACTATGATATTCATGAAAACCGTGATTTTAAAGCGAATTATGTCCACAATGATGCGAATATGGTGACGAAAGTGTTAGAAAATGTGAGATTCAATTGAAAATGACGTGTTTTATGAACAGTGAATGATATAGCTTAGTTGACTGACGCAGGTGAGGATTTTCTTTCGCGTTCCTTCTATGCTACTAGTAGAACTTTAAAATATTTACGTAGGCTTAATGGTGCATTAAATACGGTAAATATATGTGATGATATATTTAGGTGTTACTTTTTAGCAGTAGCTAGTTACTCGGGGAAAAGAGTGCTGTGATCGATTTTCTTATATTTATAGAATATCATAATATGCTACTTTAGGCTGTTTTATCAAAGCGAACTCAATATTGAGATGGATCTTGCTTGCGGTTTAAGTACTAGATAAAGGATTTAAAGCCGCACTCAAGATCAATCTTAATCTTGGGTTTACTTTAGTCTTTTAGTTAATTTTTAAAATCGTTGTGTTTATTGATCTAAAGTTAATAATATCAGGGGTTACATTTAATTCAGGTTATAAAGTTAGAATAAAATTTATTGAACAAACCTTTTTATTTTTTTTAATTAAAAGGGCATTTTATTCATTATTTGTAAGTATCCGGTGTCATGTTGGAAATCCATAAAGTTAAAAAATTAATTCGCGACGTTCGGTAGAGACGTAGAGTCTTACATCATTAGACGGAGCCATAGCTCCATTTTGGAGCGAAATATGTGTCGATGATATAAAAGGATTACTTTGTCATTTTAAGCTAAGTACCTTTATCGATCAACTCAGAATATCAGCTGGTATTAACCTTACTGCTTTATTCATACGTGTTTAAGTGACATTCTACTGTCCTTGGAATTATTGGCCACATTGCTACAACAGTAACGATCAATGACATAATTTCTAATCTATTGGAGGGACGAACACACATTTTGATGTATATGTAGAATTCGTAGAGTTAGAGATGAAGAGTTAGGAGTTGGACTCTACGTGGGTTTAAGATCGCTATGAAAAAACCTTAAAAAATTTAATAACTTCGGTGTTATAACAATCCTTTCTCAATCCATTTTAGATTAAATAATTTCGTGACATATTTATTATTATTTCTTCCCCCATTGTTTCCGGTTCAATAATTGTATTCTTGAATATCGGCGATGATTATGTCAATGCAACATGGAGAATTACAGTTTTAAAAATTCCTATTTTTGTACTTTGTTTACGTGCAATTCATAGAAACATTTAAGGCTCAGTAGGTATCATACATATATAGGGGCTAATTGCCCCGGGATTAGCCTAAGATCGTCATGCTAGGGAAGCACCGGTACGTTCTATCCGAGATCCCGGGGTTTTCCTATGCCTATGTAAAGAGCGGCCACCGAGGGGTTTTTAATGAGTAAAAATCTCAAATAACCAGATCTTGCCGGTCGGTTGGTCGGGTATGTTTAAAAAACTCCCCCCCCCCCTGATACAAAAAAAGTATTATACATATGATTAAAGTCGAAGTATTTTAGTTATAACATAATCATAACATAAAGTTTATATTTTGACATAAGGGTAGCAAACAAGCATGCAGTCCATCTGATGGTAAATGTTCACTGCCCTATAAGTCAATGTTTATGTGGCGGTGGTAACCTAATGGTCGAACTACACGAGTTCTATCACATGACACTTATTTAGCGTTATATGCCCAAGGAGAAGCCACAACCTTTTTTATTCGCGACCTTTTTTGATCGATTTCAATTAGGGCTGCCATTCTATCTAGATTTATTACAAATGTCCATGGATTGTAGTAATCACTTTCTATCAGACGGACTGCATGCTCATTATCTGCTTCTACAGTATAAGAAATGATCTACGGCGGAATACCGCCGTATAATAATACTCACGTAGTTTGCTCTCTTAGAAAGAGGGCTGATGTAGGCATGATAAGAGATGTAGGGGTTAGAACCCTTCAGACTAGACATTTCGCCCGAAGGCACTCTTCTAAAATAGTGCCGCTTTACGACGAAACTAACTTTGCGGTTGAAAGGAACGAAAGGACGTTTGTTATTAACATTTCTGTAGACTAACTTTAGTCTTAGTTTGTATACCATACAACGATCCCGAGATCGCCGGTTGATTTACATAAGCATATTTTAAAATATAGATTTTCATGAGATGCAAATGTGTATAATGAATATGACACAACATTTTGGCGTAATAAATACAATTCCGTAAAAAAGGAACATTATTACATCGCTAAATTAAGTTAAAAAGTCTATGTGCGATAATGGCTGAGCATATCAATCAATCCAAGAATAAGATCAGATTCCTACAAATGATTAAAAACCTAGAGTTTTCTTTCTTTTACCACCAATCTAGACATTTCTTCAACCTAGAGAATTCTTATTATAAAATTGAATATTTCGCAATTTTTAACATTTTTCATTAATATGCTCGGTAGGTCTACAGATTAACTGATGTGATAAATATGCAATACCTACTGATCATGATTTATAAATTAAAGTCTTCATTTATTATTTATTTCTTTATCATTGATAATTTCTTTTACTATAAAATTCAATATATTTTTATTATTGCGCTCGCGTTTTAATATATACCTACCTAATATAATTAAGCGCATCTTATCGTCATTGTCGTTTCCCGGCTGAGCCCTTAGTTGGCTTGCCTTAAAGGCTCGGTGAAGCTATAAAGGCCAGCAGGGCCAACAGCAACTACCCATTCGTAAAAAAAATCGCCATTATCATCACAGATCGTGATTCAAAATTCCTTTTAAGAAATCGAATGTTTTGTCTGCCTATCATTAAGAATGCCTCCACATCCACAGCTTCAACATGCTCCTCATCGTGGCACTCCTGGGTCTCGCCCAGGGCGTCCCGCAGAAGCCGAACCTGGACGTGATCCTAAACCGACGCACCGACGTCTACATCGCTGGGTTCTTCCCCTTCGGCAAGGGTGTGGAGAACTCGAATACTGGTATCTATCAACTTGTTGTTCATTTTTTTCTATAGTTTAGAAGATCTTGTTCCATCTGACTCTATGACTGTCGACAATGGACATTAGGCAAAAAGAGTTTTAACAAGTTGACAAAGGACATTTTGGCAAAGTGAGATCTAATGCCAAGCTGCGTGACTACGGCTTGGGGGAACATATACCAAACATATACGAAAATTTTCAATTTTTAAAACTTTCTTATCTTTGGCTACGGGTCATGTAGGTAGAAGATATGTATATCCGTGGAATTCATGACACATAAATATAATTCAAATGTGAGCTATAAAAACATAGCACATCTTTTCCTTATCGAATGAAGGTAGCAAACGATGTAGTCAGACAGTAATCATTCCCAACGTACTTTAATCGCAAAAAGAAAAACATCATGAATTCGCGGACTAAAGAAATACTCATTTGTTTTACCAATTAACAGCCATATGATATCATCTATACATATAATAAAACTAAAGAGGGTCAAAAGTCTGTACATGGAAGATATTCGAAAAAAAATTGGCTGGGCATACTTAGAATCGATAACAGAACACGTTCCAAAAGTTTTTAGAATTTTTGTCTGTTTATCCGTTTATCTGTTTGACTGTTTATTTGACCGCGCATCACGTCAAAATGGCTTACCGGATTGCATGCAAACTTGACTAATCTGTCGAGAAGACCCCCTGGCCAGGTTTTAGGCCATAAAAATTCAACCCCTAAAAGGAGGTGTAGCGGGCGGAGCAGCAGGCACGGTTAGTACTATAATATAGTAAAAGACACTCACCAGTCTAATCCCTTGAGATAGTTGTTGTTATTGAAGAACTGCAGCTCCTCGTAAGTGGTCGCGCTGGGGAGGTTGGGCACCAGTGCTGGATGCATCGCCAAGAAGGTGTACAATGCCGTGCTGCCAGTCTTCTGCGGCCCGATGACCAGCACTTTGGGCAAGGTCCCGCACCACTTGCTTTTAGACCAGATACGACGGTGGCGGATGTCGTCGCATGGGTTCTGTTGATGAAATATTGAGTTAGAATCTTCATTAAGATTTTTCAGACTTCGAATATTTGGAATAGCTAAGAATGTTAATTATACTTGTGATATGAATACATTAAAACAGCATGACATTTCCATAATGTAGAGTGATCTCATAAAGTCTGTAACCACCATAATGGAATTACAGCAAACTCTGTTACCTTTTCTACTATTACTATAATTTAATAAATCTGTTGTATGGTAACATTGAAGAGAATGGAAATTATTCGAAGGGGCAACAAATTTATTATCAATAATTAATTAAGTACTCCCACAATAGCTTATTTTTCATTACTTTACTAAATAAAGTTACTAATTTAATACTTGTTTGATCGTAAAAAATATATGTCTCATAAGATCTTGTCCTTGACATTAAACATTTTACGACTTATTACATTTACTACGATAAAGTTGTATAGACCTAAAACAGACATGTGTTCCAGAAAATATTGTGTATTTATTATATAAATCGAATATAAAAGCAATTTCGAATGATTGCCGAATTTTCGTTATGGATGAAGTAGAAACGTGTTCATATTCCATGTAATAAAAAAATGAACGTACAAAAAATAAATACGAAACTGTTCGTTCATTTATTTACAATATTTGTGAATTGAATTTAATAAACAAACAATATTGATAGAATGTTCAAAATGCGGGCTGTCGCTGCGGATTATATCCTTTCATCTGCACAAAACTGATAAAAAAAGACATTTTTCAGTGTATTCCGTACATCCCGTGCGCGAATTTGTCCGATACGCTTTGGGAATCAATCTTACAAATTGAATCATCCGGTTATGCAAAATTGTTTTGGTAATATTTCATCTCCTAGTTTTTTTGTATTTGCATTGATATACAAATATATTTTTTATGTTACGGCGTGAAATTTTGAAGGCAGCATTGCAACGCCTGGTTTTATTGCCAGCTGTGTATAGAATATGGCCACAGTATTTTAATTTGGAAAATGTAGAAGGGGATGTATACTGACACAAAGGTTTTTATTTATACCTAATACCAAAGCGACCTACCTCTGGTCGATATCAGATATCCTAATCCTATTTGAGTTGATCAGATAACCTTACACCTTCTTCTCTCAGTCCCACTCAAGATTTATTGAGAATGTCATGGACACACACAAGACGTATTCACAATTACTGGATCTAGGACCCAGGATAGAAATCCATCGTTGATAGAAATCCATCGTTTCAGACCGATATGGTTGCGCCAAGCAAGTCATGTCAGTATAAATCATCATGAGGTTGACAGCATGTTCGCCTTCTATGTTCATATCGACGGTTTCCGGGCTATTTGTTTTAAGCGACATTTTTTGAACTTTACAGGAGAGCAATTTAAAGTTTCAAT
>DWNR01005394.1:0-10196 GCA_018250455.1 Polygonus leo
AAAAAAAACATACGGTACGAATTGATAACCTCTTCTTTTTGAAGTCGGTTAATAAGAATATGTTATTGTCAGTAAATTAAAGTAAATTTAGTAAAAAGTTTTGTTAAAATTTAAGTACCGGTTTTCAAATACGACAGAGAGTATAAGCTTCACATACATGGAGGATCATGGAGGCAATATCCGTGAAAAAATTGTGATAACCAGCTATATATTAATGCTTTTGACTTTGTTGCGCTTCTCTATTTAAAATCTAAGCTTTTCCTGTAAATGTCGGCTTTTTTGCAAAGAATGGCTCTGGGACCATCAGTCAGACTATAATTATTTCAGCATTTTATCCTGTATACCGGGAGAGACCCTATTTACTGAGACCTTTTTTCCTTAACAAACGCGCAGTTCCTCTGAAATAAAACTCCATTGAATCACGGAATCGACAAGACCGTAATAGAATGTAGATTTTCTTATAGGATTCTAGAATTCCTTATAATTAGCATTATGCTCACATCGCTCTAAACCTTCAGACCACAGTCATGTTCATGAATCAACATTACTTCCAAAGTTACTGCGAATTATCTCGAACATTCTCAGAGGCGAAGTCAAATTGCTAGTTAATTTAAACTTGAGCTTGGATACACAAAATTAAGCGAGAGGAGCAGTCATGTACTCAATGGAAATTAGTAGAGGGAGTCACTTGCACGAGAATAAATAACGTTGCCCTTCAAACTTTAAATTAGTTTCTACAACAATTTCTTTAAGACATTTAGCCATGAAAATAATATTTTAGCCGTCATCATAACAATAGGAGGCTCGGATATCTTCATCTTCCATACGCTATTTTGATATATTATTTTTGGACAGGGTTCACGTTAGGGATAGTATGGTTTATTCTATTTCCATTCCTTTGGAAAATATTAAATATAGAAATTTAAAAATTAGTACATTGCCAAACGCTTTTTCAGCCTTGGAAGATTGTTATTATAACCATTGCTAATTAGGTGTAACTGCAAAGGACATATATACTTAGCTGCGTAATAGTGTTGCCGAATCAATAGTTAGTTTCACCCTATATCATTATAATCGATATAATGTACATCATATCAATACTAATATATAAAAAAAAATGTTCCTGAATATGTTGTAATTGAAATTAATACAATTTAGCAATAAATCATTTTAATCCATTCTATATCATTACTCATTTTATTAAATACTCGGGGGCTCGACAGATTAGTCAAGTTGGCATCAAAACCCGTTAAGCCGTTTTTACGTGATGCGCGGTCAAATAAACAGACAAACAGATAAAAATTCTAAAAACTGTCGGAACGTGTTCTATTATCGATCCTAAGTATTGTTGATTGATAAGGTCCCTTACGATACAATATCGATACAAGACTATCAATCTTCCATCATCACTCAGATTGGGCGTGATTCGACGATCTACGTCTAATTGTTTTATAAATTTGCATAATATTTCTGATGAAACCTTAGTCTTAAATCTGAAGATAAGAAGACTGAGCTGGAACGTAAGAATCAGTTCAGCTAACTTTGCCGCAATTATCTCAAATTGGCGATCGGAGGCGCTCGCTAATAACAGCAATTTGTCGTCTCAAGAGTTCGGCACTTAGTAGTTCTTGGTAGTCGACTATCACTTAGATGCTAGATATTATGCCTGGGATAGTTTCTGTACAAAGCGTAGCCGGGTAATCTAATTTTATCTATGGGAATTTAAGTTGAAGTATATCTTAGCCTGTTACGTCAGTTGACGCAAATACCCCAGTTTCTTGTATAATTTAAAAGAAGAAGTTCTGAAATATTTGTTTCGTACGTCATACGCCATACATTTACTGATTACAAATATATCTTAGTGACTGTAACTTTCAGAATGATCCTCTGTAAGTTTGAAAATATTGATAACCGATTGATAACCTCCCAGTCAAGTCCAATCCATGCCGATCTGTACTCTCCTATATAAGCGAACAGTCTAAACTATTTTAGTTTTTTAGGCTTCTATATAATCTAAAGGAAATATAAACAAGGATCATGGTGTAAAGTAAAGCAGTAGGGAAAGTAAACAAAAATCAGGAAAGTAAACAAAATCCAGTACACCCGAAGAAACAAAAAAACATGCTGATAACGAAAATATTTTAGGTACGTGTTTTATGCTTACAATGTATTTATTAATTATCTCAATCGGTTACAAATGTTTGTCGTTTATTAATTGATTGGCCGCTGGAAAACACAAATATTAAACATTGAAATAATGAGTTATTTGAGAGATGAGTCTCTCTTTGTTTTCTTCAAAAAGCTCGCTCGGTTAATATTTCGGCAACATATTATTTTCCTGCCATTTTCGCCTGTTCTAAGCCAATTTTGTTTATACCTTTATTGTTGTTTATAGTTTACCTTGCTGGTCTTATATTAACCAGAAAAAAATCCACCCTCCAGGGAATCAAAATAAAGTAGGCAGGCGCGGTTTGACTCCCCCCCCCCCATTTTTACTGTAAAATTGCAATACCTTTTAAAAATGGTTAATTTACGAAGATTGAAAAACAACTGCAGACGTTCAATATATTATTATAATAAAAATAGAAGACTTCCATTAATTGCATGATGCATCAGGAACGTGTTTGCAGCGGAACTCTATAAACAGTTTGAATCATATCTATTCATTATGGCTGTTGAAATTTGTTATGAATTCTCGTATATAATAACGACAATTCCGTCAAAGAATTTGAAGTACCTTTCTTATTTAGGTGACAATTTGGCTTATGCACCAACGTCTCCCTACAAAGTTATACTCCTGTACTCTGTTGATGCGGTATAACACACAAAAAATGCGTCATTTCTTGTCGTTTCCAGCGTCGTCTCTTTGTGTCATCGTAGAAAAGTGAGAAATCAGTCGATAACATGAGCGTTTTCAATACCAGTTCAGTTTAGTTTTCAAATAACTATAGAAATTCCTCTGCAATCTAAGAAACCCGAGCATCTATTTATCAAAGAAATATACACCATCCCGAAATCAATCAAGTGGGATCGTTTGTCAACAAAAACCATTTGTCTTTGTAATGATTCAGTGAAGTTACTATCTTCCCAGCTTCCAAGGAATCTTATGAATTACATTGTTCAGGATTTTGTCAGAAATAATCTTTTTGGTGGCGCTGGAATTTTTCATAGTTGGATGGTCTTTAGCGCGATAATATTGTTCATATTTTTGTGTATCTACGTATTTTTTCTTATGTTTTGGAAGCAGTGTATTAGTATGTAGCCCAACCTCGGTTCTGATTGCCACTCACAATCATCAGTTTAAGTAAGGACGGAATCATCAAGTTCTTTATCGGAACTGAATATTGCAACACTACAAATTGATATCTGTACAATAACTATTAATAACAAGACCAACCCAAGGCAATCACCGTAATGACAACGTCACCGGCATCACCTTTTTTAATACCCCTTACCTTTATTTGTTTCTTATATTTTACATTATTTGATTAATACATTTGGCGAAATACCCCAACCTGCATACCACTTCAAAGCCTTTTAAGATTTTTCTTGCTATAAAGAAAGTAAAATACTCATCTCTGTGCTTAAAGTAAAATATTTTTATGAAAACTGTTTTATAGACATTACCACATTACTAAGAAATAAATCCAGTAAGATTCTTAATCTCCTTCCTATTAAGGACCTATTACCTTCAAAGTCACAGAATGATATATGCTCTGAAAGTTACGGTCGAGAAACCAATTTAAAGTTTGAAGGGTAGCGTTATTTATTCTCCTGCAAGTGGCTCCCTAGGTACATGATAGCTACATTAGCTCAGTACGTAAGATTACGTAAAGACTTGAAGCATTGTGCTACCAGTGTAATGAACTGATAATTACACAAAGTGGTTGTTTCATAAATTACCAGGCAGTAGAACTCGTTTAATTCGATGGGGGAGGTACCACCGCCACCCTTATAATCCACCGTGAAGGAATTATTGTGTTTCAGTTTCGAGAAGCATGATTGCCAGCTACATACGGATTACGGCATGAGGTGAAAATCTTAGAATCAGAGGAGTAGCAATGCATTTGTAATCAAACTCAGGTATGATCGTATTGTACTTTGAGATGATTTCTGATGTTCATGGGCGGCAGTGACCATTTACCATCAGGTGAACTGCATGCTAGTTTGCTACCTTTATATTGAATAGTAGGCGAATCATAACGAAAACGTTCGCGAGACGGACGCAGAGTGAATAGGAAGTCTGACGGTTCTCTAAATAATGACTAATGCAGATAGTTTCATACACATATTGTTGTATACAGGACGTGATGATGTCGAGAGCAATGCATAATAATATGCATTTGAGACCCGCATGCCTCCATTTCGACTCAGGCAACTATGATGATTATCAGCAATCGTCTCAGTCTCAGATATGGACACGTTTCACTTAGATTCTGGGATAGAGATGTCTATAAGCGGGAGTGACCACTCACCATCACACAGAATGAATGTGATAGAGATGTTTATAAGCGGTAGTCACCACTCACAATCAGGTGGACTGAGTGTAATAGAGATGTCTGTAAGCGGTAGTGACCGCTCACCATTAGATGGACTAGCGAACTGAAAATAACACATTCCATTGGAAATTACTGATCTAAAGTCGCATACGTTTAAAACGTAGCTTCAATATAATATTTAGAACCCATAACATAGAAACAAGTGTAGCAACTTCTTTGAAATAAGTACTATATTCATACCGATGTGTACCTTTGTATGGAATGCTTTGAGTATATTTTAGTTTGAGTAACTTGCCAAAATGTAGTCTCTGTGAAGTCTGTGTTACTTTAATATGTTTTGAAGGTTTTATTCATCCTCTTGGAAACTTCATTTTGAGTAGCCCAGAGCGTCTATTTCGTTTTACAGACATATCAAAGAAGCATGCAGTCCTGGTGGTAAGTGGTCACTACTGTACCTGGAAATTTGTAATCAACTCCAAGCATGATTAAATAGTTGCTTTCCTTTAGAACTTATGTTGGCCTCGTATATAAATGTCTAAAGACTTCCCACCGCGCTGGTCAATTGCGAATAGCTAGACTTCAATTGACATTTTTATTAAGATTCTTAGGTCAAAATGTTTTGTGCATGCCTGGGAAAACTCGGACCCCTGGCGAAAATTTAACAATTTGGCTATCACTACTTCATATACAATGACACTGGTAAATATTACATTGTATGACCTATTGATCTTACATAATAGAATCGGTATTAAAAGAACCCGAACAAACAAATATTCAACCATTTTCCAATAAGCTTTATTTTCTTCTTTTACACGAAATTTCAGGAATCTTAGACAAACAAATTTACATGTGTGAGACGGACGGACAGCGAAGCCTTAATAATAGCATCCTGTTGGCACCTTTCGCACACAAAACTTTAAAAAGCATTCGGGTCATTAAAACGGGTCACATTTTTCGAACGAAGTTCCTTATCGCGCGGTACGCTGGCTAGGCGAGCGTTACGAAAAAACCTCACGATATTTTGCTATGGTGCGTAGCGCTCATAGTACGTACATGGTTTTTTAACATTCAAGAACTTACTTAATAATAATTAAAAATAAAACAAAATAATATTCATAACTTTAAAAAAACATTGATTACCATTTTATTCATTCATTCACTTATTTCATTTATCATTTAAATCCTAAATATTGTTAATTTATTTAGTTATATCTCCTATAATACTTATTTTAAAACGAAAGAAACTTCGTTCCAATCGGGTGTCTCACATGTGACACCTCAGTTTATTTTTGTCTGTAAAGTTTATATCAAAAGATCTTTTGTTTTAAAAATAACACCTACGAAAGAAAAGGATAATTATGTGAGACTCTCAAAAATCAAACGATGTTGTTTCTGCTTCATTTTGCTTTATGAACATGTGCGTCTTTGTTCACCAATACCCCAGCTGTTTATTTTAAACGTCCTGAATAATTTCCCCTCGGAATTAACTTCAGCGGCGATAAACAAAGGAAATAAATTCGAGGAACTGATAAATAAATCAACATACCCAAGCGTGTTACGTATTTAAGCGACGTTAGTGGTGTGACTAACTATAAAGGGAAAAACGACATTTTTTTTTGTTATAAGGGTGCAAACGAGCATGCAGTCCACCTGGTCGTACCTGATCGTGCCTGAGATTAACTACTGATGCTTTGCTACCCCTGAGGACTGAGATGTTCGGCTGGTGTTTGAAACCAAACGTACTCTTCAAAACAGTACTTTTTGGAAAAGCTGTGAAATTCAAGTTTTATAGCGATTTTTTTACTGCATAATCTCATATTTTTATTTAATTCATGCGTGCATAGACATGCGTGATCAAACTTGGTAAGATTTATTTGTGCTTGAGAATGATTACTGATGTCCATGGGCGGCAGTGACAACTTACCATCAGGTGGACTGCGTGCTCGTTTGCTACCTTTAAACGAAAAAATAAAATAAAAAAAGGTAAGGCAGGTTAAGGCATGCTCGATTTTAGATATGAATAAATCAGGCCCTTCATTGATGCGTTGTAGTAGTGGTTCTTAACCAGTGGTCCGCGAAGTCTATGCACGCATGAATAAAATTAAAGTATGAGATTATGCAGTAAAAAATCTAACATTGTAATTTCACAACTTCTCTAAAATAAGAAAAGTTTTAAAAAGTGTGTTTTTATTGTGTAAAGGTGTACGTATTTGTTGTATAGCGACTGTGGTAATATATTTTCAGTGAAAGTTTCAAGTGTGTCCTTATTACAATAAAAAAAATGTCAGAGACTGACGAATGGATGGATCCACAGCAAAATCTCAGTAATAGGGTCGCAATGGCAAGTTTGAGAACCACTGTACTTTAGGAGCAAATTCCAGCAAATTTAAAATTAATACTACAGATGAAACTTCGTTAATTACAAAGGAAGCCAAGTATATAACTTGCTAACTTACATCCTCAATTTTGTCCACCAGCAAGCTGTTTAACTATAATTTTCTCTTGCTTACATTATCCAGTTGGAGTTCAATTAAGTTTATTTAATTTATGAACGTTATTTAAAGATACTCTTAAATACTCTTGGCTAACTCAGTAAAACAGTATACACTCAAAATAATCGGCCAAGTATGACTCTGGTTTGTACACAACGAGTTCTATAATTTGCAGA
Source organism: Polygonus leo (assembly GCA_018250455.1). NCBI lineage: Eukaryota > Metazoa > Arthropoda > Insecta > Lepidoptera > Hesperiidae > Polygonus > Polygonus leo. The sequence continues at coordinate 7,168 of DWNR01005394.1, forward strand.
TGGTATTGTTTGTAAATATAGTTTTAAAAATATTTACTTAATGTAGTTTAGTTTAAATGCTGAAAACTCGCCAAAATACCCCTTTATTTTTATCCTTTCATTTTAAACACGATTTTACATGTAATATTTGTTGCTACAGTTACTATGGTGATATTCCGTGAGAAAAAAAGTGTCGCGTAGCTACAATAGGGAGAAACTGTGTTATAGGTGTCGATTAAATTAAATTTTCATGTTACACATGAAACTTCCTTCATTACCAGGGTAGCCAAGTGTATAACATGCTAACTTACATCCTCAAACTTGTCCACCTGCAAGATATTTAACCATGATGTTCTCTTGCTTACATGACTCAATTGGGGCTCAATTAAGTTGATTTAATTTATGAATGCTTTTGTACCTAAAAATACCCTTCACTCAAAATAATCGGCTAAGATAATCGGCTAAGCCGAAATACCCGTTTCTTGTATATGTATTTATTTATTTATTTATTTAGTCTTTATTTGCACCATACATAATATGTACAAAAAGGCGGACTTAATGCTAAAAGCATTCTCTGCCAGCCAACCTTAGGGCAGTGGGACAACAATGAAGGCGGTAGCATAAACCGATATGGGAAAAATAGAATCTAATATACAATATAAATGTATAATTATAAATCTATAACATAATTACATAAACACAAACATACTTACATACATACATACATGTATATATTTTTTGTGAAAATTTCAAGTGTGTACTTACTACAATTTAAAAAAATTTAGTCACAGACTGACGGATGGATGGATCCACAGCAAAGTCTCAGTAATAGGGTCGCATTGGCAAGTTTAAGAGAGTTGAGAACCACTGTACTTTAGGAGCAAATTCCAGTAAATTTAATATTAATGCCACAGGTTAAACTTGCTTAATTACAAAGGAAGCCAAGTATATAACTTCCTAACTTACATCCTCAATTTTGTCCACCCGCAAGCTGTTTAACTATGATTTTCTTTTGTTTACATTACCCGGCTGGGGTTCAATAAAATTAATCTGATTTATGAACGCTCTTTTTCCTTAAAAATATTCTTCACTCAAAATAATCGGCTAAGTGTAAGACGGACTTGCACACGAAAAGTACAGAAACTTGGATGACGATATTTGAACAAAAAGTACAAAAAAAATAAGTACTTTGGTATAAAGCACCATTTATTTTTATCTTTCTTTAATATTGGATATTTGTTGTTATAGCTAAATTTCCAGCGTCTTTTTTACACTTCATGAGATCCAACCCTGTGACGGATGCAAAGACGAACAGCGAAGTCATAGTGTGAGGGTCTTGTTAGCAGCCATTGGATACAAACCCTAAAAAGAGACGTTCCATACTACACAACATATACTAGCTGTTTCGCTCAACTTAGTTTGCGTCAAGTAACAGAGAATAGACAAATTTTCCCCGTTTTTGCAACATTTTTCGTTGATACTCCGCTCCTATTACTCGTAGCTTGATATTACATAGCCTTCCTCAATAAATGAACTATTCGACATAAAAATATTTTTTAAATTCGAACCTAGTAGTTCCTGAGATTAGCGTTTTAAAAGAAAGAAGCAAAAAAACAAACAACGGGGCGGGCGGGTGTACTTCGTTCCGCGATCAAAAACGGGAAAAAATATTGTTTGCTATTTTTTTCTATTATTTTTTATATTCTTATCATACAAAACTTCTCCTGACAATAACGAACACATAAAAGAAAGATTTATCTAATTTCATGCAGTCGTTTAGAAGTAATGCGCGTACAAACATTTCGGTGATACTTTTTTATATATGTATAGAGATTTTGATTGAAATTGAAAAAGAGTTGCTACTAGTAGTAGTAGGATCTAACTTCAACACTAGACAGTAGATTTAATTATTGTTTTATTTAATGTAAACAATGATTACATTTAATTTATAAATAACGGTCAATGATGAAGTTTCCTAAATAATTAAATCATATCATTAATTCATTAAATGTTCAGTTCTGCTAGCGCTTTCCTAAACTTTCACCACCCAACTCAGTTTTAATTCCGCAACTTTGCGACCCAAAGGATATTAATATGAATAGAACATTAAAAACGAAAGTTTGTTATGTGCTATTATTTCTATGTTACTTTTACCAACATTATAAAGCTGAATATTTATTTTATAGACTAAACGATTTTACATTCAAACGACGAGAAATGTTTTTATTTTGCACACTAAAAAGATTTGTATGTTAGTTTGTTTTTATTGAATACCCCAAAAACTACTGAACCGTTTTACAAAATTCCTTAAATTAAAAGATAGTAAGCTAATGTAACTTGCTCGTGTGTAAATAGGTATAGGTGGCTGAAATTATCACAAATTATGTATTTCCGTTACCGCTATAACAACAAATACTCAAAACAGAAAAAAATCTACATACTAATGGAGGCTCCTATATTATGACAAATGTTCTTTTTTGCCATTTTATGGTACGGAACCCTTCGTACACGAGTCTGACTCACACTTGGCCGTTTTCCATTATAAGTACACATGAATGTCTATGAGTAGGTAGGTATATTAACTGTACTTTGGAGCGATAAAACTATCAAAGACAGTTCACAATCTGTTCTTAAGATCTGTAATTAAAAGTGTGCCCAGCCGTAAAAAAACTTTTTCGAGGATCTTTTTTGAACTTTTCAATTAAGTCAGGTATCGAATGCTAGATTAAAAAGTTAATTGAATTTCTTTTGACTTTCGTTTTGATATTATAAGATTGTAGGGTCTGAAAGGTTTCAAATTAGGTACATGCTTAGTAAATTGCTGAAACTGTAGTATTAATAAGTGTTATTAATAAGTAAAGTATAAAGTATAAAGATATTCTTATTAATTAGTTTTTTTTTATTAGTTTATTTTTGTAACTTTTCTTTAAAGTGCCGAATTGAAAGACGAAAACTATTTCTATCTAATTTCTAAAACAGAGAAAATATAAATGACTAGCTTTTGCCAGCGACTTCGTCCGCATAGAAGTCGAAAACCCCTTGGAGGTAGA
>DWNR01005395.1:0-10196 GCA_018250455.1 Polygonus leo
CACCGCTACCCTCATTATCCTCCGTGAAGCAATTAACTATGTTTCGGTTTGGAGAGGCGTGGTTGCCAGCTATACTCTTACTTAAATGCGAGGCATCTTAGTCCTCAAGGGTAGCATCGCATCTGTGGTCAACCTAAAGTACGATTCAATCGTACTCGGGGATGATCAGTAATGTCCATAGGCAGCAGTGACCACTACCATCAGGTGGACTCCTTAAGACGGTAAAAAAATGGAACCCCAAAAAGGTGTGTCTGGCATTCGAACCCCAAACTCTTAAAATTAGCATTATCGCTTCAGTTTTATGAAGGGTCGATTTTTCTGACAGTTTTGGGTAAAATTTATAGCGTTTGTGTCACTTGGGGTCAGCGTTCTATCAGTCAACATAATTGGATGGAGTTGACAGGGAATTTGACGACCGACTGAATTTTGGATTGGATTTCTGGATTTGTGTACTCGTCTTTGTGTATATCCGTGACATCCGACAAGAAAGTCTTTATATAGGAAATATGCTTTTTAAATATTCTTTATAAAGAATATTACCAATTCATACACTTCAAAAAAAATTAACTAATTGCTTTTCTACCTGCATGGTAGGCATACCATGCAGGTAGAAAAGCAATTAGTTAATTTTTAGTTAATTTTTAGCGCATGGCAATGCGCTATTGCAGTATTACGAGTATGTGTAATGTTTTTTTATGTATTTTTATTCGGTAGGTGTTAGTTCAGGGGTGGCACTATTCAATCTAAAGTAATTCACCCTAATGGCGGTGAAAAATAAGCATGAAAATAGTATAAAAAATTCTTTCTGTAGGATAGGATAGTCGAAGGCGATAATTTAAAGGTATAGTATAAAGTCTATACTCTTTGCGTAAGATTAGACAAAATTACACAAAACAGAGCGCGTACCCCCAGAACCTCCTGTACATACTGCCCTTAACAGTTAAGAATAAAAATTCCCAAACTACCTTCACCGATTCTAATATATTTTTAATGTCTATGTGTGACCTTGGGCCGATAAAATTGAAGGCAAATTACACCTTTTCATGTATATGAATAACTTAAAATATTCATCCCCTGCGTATTTAGGGGCTGAATATTTCAAGTCTATTTTCCGATTGTTCATATAAATATTATTATTGTGAAAATCATAACGATTACAAGTACCTAAGGTATAAAACGGAAAAAATGAGTTACTAAGGTTGTTTACCTAATGTAATACGTGAACTGATAAATTATTTTAATAGTAATAAATATTCCTTTTTCCCGTTATTGTACATTTATAATTGATTAATCTTCTGCTAAATGAATCAGTAGGTACATGTTTACTAATATGGTATACATTTAATTAAAATATAGTTTTAGTCTGATGTTGAACTGAGTTAAGTCAATCCAACGACATTATTTTATTAAATGGCAGGTGGTAGAAATCTTGTAGTGCGACCGGGGAGGAACCGCCACCACCCTCACAATCCTCCGTGAAGCAAATTTTGTGTTTCGGTTTGAAGAGGCGTGGTTGCCGGCTTCACTTAAACTCGAGGCGATCATCTTAGTCCCCAAGGGTAGCAACGAATCTGTGATCAAACTTGGGTATGACTCAATCGTGCTTGAGGATGATTACTGATGTCCATGGGCGGCAGTGGCCACTTACCAGGTGGACTGCATGCTCGTTTGCTACCTTTATAGAATAAAAAAAATTAAAAACACTAGTATGACTAAGCACTTGATTAAAGCCTAATGTCCTAAATAAAGAACCTTAACTATGCCCTTATTTATTTTTATGACTCCAAGGAGGTAAGTTATGGCGGGAAAAGTAGTTAAATGGGTTAACGGTACACGCAATATGTTTTACGAGCAACACTGTTTAGGGCTTACGTTTTACCCCCTGGAAGTGAACAAACAATGTTCACTAAAGTCTAATGAATGTGAAAATATAGATACGTATAGGTAAATCAGCTTGTGTGTGTAGTGTGTATTTGAGTCAATCGATAAATAAACAAATATGAATACAAATATTTTATGCTATATTTAGCTGGCAATAATAAAAATCGGTTACTTGATTCGCGTACGAAGGGTTATATCTAATACCTTTAAAGGAGCAATTCTTGTGTATATCTTTCGGAAACGGCTTTCGGAAACGTGTAATGAGTATTTTCGTGTAGTATACAGGGGGTTTCGGGCAACAAATCTAGCTAGGTTTCATTTTTGAAAACGTCGCTTTATCCGTGTTTTCAGGCAATTAAAATGAAAAGGTAAGCTATAGAACAACAGATGGCGCTGCTTAAGTTAGAAATATCCGAGCGAAGCTCGGTCGCCTTTCTAGTTCTCCTTAACACTAACTACGACTAACTTAACAACATTAATGAAAATGATAGATGAATTTCTAAAATGTTGAGAATGTTAGATGAATTGCTATTGTATTTTCTAACTTAATACTGTTTAGTATATATCTATTATAGGGTTAGTATTTGTTGTTATGGCAACCCTGTGACATGTGGACAAACGGACGGGCGGAGGGACATAGGAGACTTTGTTCCATTAGTACTAGTGTAAGTGTACTAATACTATAATTCTTACTTCTTAATTCAAATTACTATTAATGCATATTTTGAACATTTCCAAACGTTAATTTTTCATTTTATTTAATTTAATGTTATATACCAAGATTGTTTTATTTTCGAACAAACAGACGAGAGAACTAACCATTTCTAATCGGACTAGTTGACCCGCACAACTTCGTTTGCGTCACATAAGAGAGAGTGGGTCAAATTTTCCCAATTTTTCCAACATTTTTCGTTGGTACTCCACTTCTATTAGTCATAGCGTTATGTTATTTAGCCTATAGCCTTCCTCAACAAATAGGCTATCCAACAATAAAGAATTATTTAATTCGAACCAGCAGTTCCTGAGATTAGCGAGTTCAAACAAACAAACTCTTCAGCTTTATAATATTAGTATAGATTTTGATGATGGGGCAATATAATGGCATGATAGAGTAGTGTATAGTAGATACATATAATGATAATAATAATAGGCGTGTCTTTTTGAACTGAACAATAACAGGATAACAATGAAGTAAATTGATTGTATTACGTTCTGTGTAATTGTGTAATTTTAATCAAGTGTAATCTCATTACAATTGTTGGAATATTTACACATACAATACAATAAAAGAAATAAATTCACATCAATGACATCACAAGGCCTTATTTTCCCACTGCTGGGCACGGGTTTCCTCTCATAAAGGGTTTCGGTCATAGTCCACCAAGCTGGCCATGTGCGAATTCTTGAGGTCGTATTAATAAAGTGAACTCAAGACTGAGACCGATCTTGAGTTCGGTTTAAGTACTACAAAATGGTCTGAAAGCCGTATTCAAGATATCTCAACCTTGAGTTCACATTATTAATATGGCCCTTAGACTTGTAAGCTCATGATATTCATGAACATAGGCGACGGCTTCTGCCTGCGTCTCCGCACGCGGTATTCCATAATTTTGTCATCTAACAAAACAGTGGGCCTGGATTAACATCTACATGTCAATAAACATATCGATAACAGTGCCACCTACCAGGTTTAAAGTAAATCAATACAAGTAAATAAAATTGGAGTGTAAGTTTGTAATATAAAAATAACTGCTTTCTACTAAATGCCTATGTATGTATACATGGTACATATACCAAAATAACATTATTACAATTTTTGTCTGTCTGTCTGTTTGTTGCGGCTAATCTCTGGAACGGCTGGACCGATTTGGACGTGACGTTCACTGGCAGATAGCTGATGAAATAAGGAGTACCTTAGACTACTTTTATTTCCAAATTATATAATATAATATGAACGCGGGCCGAATTCCACGCGGGCGAAGCCGAGGGCACGCGGGCTAGTTATTCCTAAAGTTAAACGAACCCAGTTAGAGTAACGAACAGTATTTTTTTCTAGCTAAAAGGTACCCTATGTTTTTCTCTGTACCCTTACAATCGGTTGATAATCGGTCGAATAGTTGAGGCACGAAAACGTAAGAAACGAACAAACTGACATTTGCATTTATAACGTTAGTTAGGTTTTTAAACTTATCTATTATAATCTTATTATTAGCTAATAATATTGTAATATACGATGACGCAAGCAAAAGCGCTAAATTGAAACTTATAAGCCAATGTGCTAGTAAAAGGGCTTAACAAATACGGGATAGCTAGAAGTAACTATAATTTATTGTAACATTCGTAACAAAGTTGCTGAATGCAATCTATATTTATAAAAAAAGGTGTTATTTATAATCCGTAAATATAAATCACTCTAAAGATCATGAACAATGTGATTTGTGATTCATAAATAACGTAATAATTTAAAGATGGTACAACTTCTGCAGTTCGAGCGGGGATGTTTGTTGTGTTTCGGTTTTAGAGAGACTAGTGGTTGATGTCTATACTTTCACATGAAGCGTACATCTGAGTCCTCAGGGGTAGCGACACCATACTATTATCACTTACTATCATCGTGAAGTCGAATTATTACCGCTTTTGACTGTTCATATTTCGAAATTTAACATGAAAGAAAAAAGAAAGTTTAATCGTAAGCTTCATACATACAAGACTAGGAAAAATCAAACGAAAAATAAAAAAAAAAACATTAATAGGAAATTATCATAAAAAAATAATCAAATAAAAAGAATTATGTATGCAATTTTGCTTAAAACTAAAAAAGCTATTTTCGCGTTTCGTGTTGAGGGCTCATCCTAAAACACGCAAAAAATAAATATACTCCAACATTTTATGTGTTAATCTGCATCAACATTACCAGGAGCGACCTTATCCATATTAATGCAGGCACCTATACATGTACGAAAATAAAATTATCATATTAAACAAGCTACCCAAATAGATCAGCTCAGGTACACAATGTTATTGAGTTTAGCGAATCCAATTCCACCCTGAATTTACCTTGCAGGGCGAATTTAGCTCGTGGTTACACTTTGTATAACCTGATGTGGGTAAAAGACAAATTGCTTTTGTTGGTCGTGTAGGGAACATAACAAAAGTTTTTGGTAGAAAAGGTCTAATGCAACGGATCAGATTAGCATAGCCAACTGAAAATATTTTTTTTATTATAAATGTTAAAATTATTGACGCTATAGAAGACTAAATAATATTTTTTGTGATCCTTGAACTTGATTAACTTATGACACAGGCACAAAAATTAATCACACTTGTGACTACTTTTACACACACTCATCTTCACGCCAAATCTCTAACGGGGTAGGCAGACAGCATTGAGTGCCAAATGGCACAGTTCTGGTATACTTGCCGGGCTTCTTCCACTTTCATAACTCTCCTCCTACAAACACGTCGATTTCGGAAACTCTTGACACCTCCTTCAGACACACGATCAACTTGATCATGATATGTCAGTCTCGGTCTCCCTTGATATCTACATCTGATATACTACTAGTACAAAATACATTATACTGATTTTAGAAGGCTAAAATGTAGATATATACGAGTTTCTAGATTATTATGTCTTATTACCACGTAAACACCTAATTTTACTTACTGGTACTCTCAAAAGAAGCAGGCGTAAGAGAGTTAAAGACTGCCCGATGAAATATCTCAATGTTCACCTCGTGCCCGTAGAAGAAAAGTTTATTTAGCAATGTTTGAGCTATATGATATGTATCACTTGCGCTTAGTAATCATTGAGGACGAGGGCTCGATTTCGACCATCTTCATCGTATTTTCGTAACAAATTGTTTCATTACACAGACATATTTCAAAAATTGATTGAAACCTTCTAAATGGTTTTCCACCTCATTTTTGAGTCGTTCCATAATACTGGGATAACTTATACCTATCCCTGTATAATAGCTATCCCTGTATTTTAGCTATCCCTGTATTATGGAGCTACTTTATGAAGCTCACACAATTTTCTGACAAAATTTTTACGTCGTCCATATGAATTCTTAACCTCTCAAAGTGAGATTTTTCCTCATAATTTACATTCAGCAGGTTATTAGTTCAAGTATGAATCTGTACCCTTGGAATGTTACATATACAGTTTTATTTTCTCCTCTTGAAAAATAATTTTCTTTGGTTCCACACGCTTATGCCTTTGAGCTTTCTCGCTCGAACAAGAGGTTCTTTTGAGCTTCGAAGCATACTGTAGTTCTACACTTTCTATTTCTTCTTTAAGTTCTCTTTGCGTTGCCATTACATGTTTAACATTTTTATAATTAATTTTATTTGCTGTTTAATTCAGGTTAAGTAGGAATTGGTCACTTTCTATGCGAAAAATACAAGTAATATTTTTATAACATGTTACGACCTAGCTGCTATGAAAATGCCGGCAATGAAATTGTAAACTGATATTTTTGTCGCTGCTGTAGTCCAAGATCCAGCATAAACATATTGGGAAATGCTTGACAAACGCAATGGACTAGCTCTCTAATGTTTGTCAAGCTTGTATGTATATATAAATAAATAATTTCCAAAACGCGTCCAGTACTTGAAGATTTTTTTATTAGATATATAAGTTTTACATCAAATATAATATTTACTTTATTGTATTTGATGTAAAACTTATAGTGAACTTCAATAATGCACATTATGTTATGGGTCATTCACGATTTTCAGCTAAACGGAAAGTTCGGATCTAAACGTCTAATTCAAATATTTTCGTCTTTTGGTTTATGTTTATGTTTATCTCCGAATCGCTAAATCTCCGAAACGGTGGCTCGTAGGAAAAAAGTATGAATGCAATTTTTATAGATAATTTTATGATCTATAATTTTAGTCCAATGTATTTTTATGATAAAACTTACCGTTTAGCTGAAAATCGCGAAAAACTCATTTTTTTGACATTTGACCTTCAATATTTTTTTTCCATACACGAGAATGATGGGGAACTTTCAGGTTTTGTTTATTATGGTCTTTTGAACAATTGTACCAATATTCAGCTTGTTGCGAATTTATGTAATTTCACCCTTATTTTTTATATAAACATCCACAAATATGTCGCATAATATATATTACAAATATTTCTCATATTAGTTCTTTTAAAAGTAGACAAGGAGGAAATGCGTTATATGCGACAAATATTTATTTGTACCACCTATTTAACTGACAAACTTAATTTACTACCTATTCGAAACGTCAACTCCCCAACTTGGGAATTGAATAAAAACTTTGATGATTGCCCCCAATTGTTTTTGTTCGGCCCCCCTAATTACGGAAAAGTATCCCATGAGGAAAAGCTCAAGTTTTTCTCAACTTGATGAGTATTGATTATGGTGTATGTAAAAAAGGTGAAATGTAGTTGACATTTTTCATTTTACATTCAGTTGTTTATTACATTTACATTTTATTTACACTTTATTTACATTTAACATTCAGTTAGTTATTTAACATTCAGTTAAGTATGTACCTTAAGTTACATTATTAAAAGAAAATTTAAAAAACTAGGTTTCTAACTTGTAGTGGTCAGTTTACTTTTTGGAAAAGTCATCTCTTTCACGATTTTAGTCATTAACAGTTCTCAGCTGGAGTCTATCTTCGAGTATGCCCAATAAACGTAGCCTTCGCCTTTATATATTCATTTACCAGGTGGTAGAATCCGTTTAGTTCGACTAGGGAGGTACCGGGTACTTGCTAATTCTGTTTCGGTTTGGAGAAGAGTGGTTGCCGGCTACACTTATAAACGAGGCGAATATCTTAGTCCTCAGGCTTACCAACGCATCTGTGATCAAACTTAAGTATGATTTAACTGCATGCTCGTTTGCTACCTTTACACGATAAAAAAGGTAGGTACCCACCAGTGAAACAGTGGGCTAGGATAATAATAAGGCAAGAATTTTCAATTTTATTGATAAATACTTACTTAAAGTAGGCTTCTACTATTCAGTAAACATATCACATAGCACTGAACATAACATTTCTGTAACAAAGGCCTTTGTTCAAACAAATTCAGGACGAGAAAATAATACGTGGAATATTTTCTTTATTGTAAGACTCCATTGCGTAAAGAATACTGGAGATAAAAATTAAGGGAGTGGAAAATTGAATACATTGGTGAGGCAGAATATGTAGATTCTTATGATTCGTATGGAGAGCTTTATCATGTATTCTAACGTTTTACTCGTATAAGTATGCTTATAAAGTTACGTTAATGACATATCTTCAATAGACAAGGGAAAAAGGTCGTCATCAACCTCTTTCATAATATATACCTAATGACCCGTCTATTATTATGTTAATTTTTTTCACCGAATGAACTCAAATATTGTCTAAATAATGTTTGTATCACATTTCATGTTAAAATTTGAAGTTGATTGTTGTTGGTTGTTGTTGTTTTTTTCCAAACAAAAATAGTTTTTTTTTTTTTAAGAAACTTCATATACTGGGCACCCATTGGATTTTTTTTAGATATTTTTGAGCGCCCGATACGGTGTACTTCAGGATTATCCATTCATTACGAGACATCCTGTATAACATTTAGAAAAAAAATCACTGTCAATTTAACTATGATAGACAAACAGACAAAATATAACATATTTTATGAACGCTCCTTAGCTTGGATTCGATTCGAAAATTGTACATACACCTTGAAAAAAAGGAATAAATATACATATAATTTACGTTTTTCCATTTTAAAATCGAAATTAATAATCTTCGCTCCAAAAATATATGTATATGTTTATATTATTATCAAATAGATAAGTGATTCAGCTTAAAATGTCTCTACTAAGCCTATAACAAAGCAGAACGCTTACATTAACTGCGAACTTAATGTCGATAATAACTATAATGTACGCGGAAAACATAAAACTCTTTTCCATTCTTTGAAAAACTGCATTAAATTCATTTATTCACAACGGAATTACACCCCCACTTGGCTTATATTATTGCAGAGGACCGGGGAACCCTCAGCACGACGGAACCCTTTTAAACGATTACTTCAATCTTTTGTAATGTTTCCTCGATGGCTCTGAAATTTTTACTTTGAAGCTTTGCAGTTCAACTTTTTTATTTTTATTGTGTATGGTAGCAAACGAGCATGCAGTCCATCTGATGTTAAGTAGTCACTGCCGCCCATGGATAGTAGTGATCATCCCCGAGTACGATTAAATCGTACTTGAGGTTGACCACAGATGCATTCCTACCCTTGAGGACTAAGATGTACGCTTCGCGTTTAAGTATAGCCAGCAACCACGCTTCTCCAAACCAAAACACAATAAATTGCTTCACGGAGGATTTTGATGGTGGCGGTCGAACTAAAGGAGACCTGGCAAAGTCTAGTAAAGTGGCCGGCAATCGCAACTTTCGAAACGAAAACTGCTAATAAACTGCTGCGTGGTAGAAATGAATGGTACTGCCTAAGCCGAACGTTTTTATACAGATTCTCCCGCTGTGCCACTTTTCCATGTTTCACGCATATTGTGGTCCCACCGTCCCCCTACTACAGGTGCGTTTCAAAACCGCCTCATAAGTTATCGTTAGGCATAAAATGAAAGGCTATTTCTTTAAATAAGTAGGTACTAATCTAAAATTCTAAGCAATAAAAGACATTATAGAAAACAAATTGCTAAATATTAAATCCATAATAGGCTTTTACGACGATTAGTACCTAATAGGCCCCTTAAAAATATTGGCCATTATTAAATTTACACCAAATTTATAGCTCGTAATAGCTAAACGATTTTCTTGCCCTATTAAAGTCTTGAAAAAACACCTTTTGAATTATTCATGAGCTCGAGGAAGTATTTAAATAAGGGTTTTTGCTTTGTAAATTCAAAGATAAAAATATTTATCAATATTTTTTGGAGGAGAGTTAAGTAAACTGAAGAATTGTGATATTGCCCTCTTAGTTTGGGGGTTTTGTATGAAAAGGATGTCAACGGGACCGTATTATAACAAATTCAAATTCAAAAGTTTTTTGAGCACACGTGACAGCTACCGTATGTGTCAAAATTAGTCCACTACCATCCGCTTACAATATCAATGATACCTCATATAATGATATGATGATAATATGATGATGAATGATGATATGATGATATGATAATAATGATATCAATGATAATGATGAATGGTGAATAGGTACCACCGCCACCCTCATAATCCTCCGTGAAGTGCCAGGTGGTAGAACTCATGTAGTTCGACCGGGGAGGTACCACCGCCACCCTCATAATCCTCCGTGAAGTAATTTA
>DWNR01005396.1:0-10193 GCA_018250455.1 Polygonus leo
GTACCCAATGGTCAGCCCCCACAATATTTACGTAAATCAGCGATATTTTTGTTCAAATTTAATATAATTCAATACATTAAGTAATACACAAAGTCATTGTATTAAAGACTATCACATTTAATAAAATAAGATGTTTTTTCTTACCTTTTAAGAGAACACCACGCGAAGTAAAAAATATGGCGGACATGACACTACTGCTCTTTTCAACCGCCGTCACCAGTATAAACGAGTTTTTTTCTCCCCCCTGATCCCCTGTTGCACTTATCGTGTGACATAATAACTAATGAGGAATCAAAGCTTCTATTTAAGTACACGTGATTCGTTTATTCTAATTGTAGCGATATTTATGACCAATAAACGACGCAAAAGGCTGACCACTGGTGCCTGGCTGGCCACTGGTGCTGTTACCCTATATTATCAATAAAATTATTTTCATTGTTGTTATTCATGTAATCAAATTTTAAATGTTTACCTGAGGTCTATGCCTATCCTATTTCCGCCTAAATATAATACTAATTACTTCGAGAATTGTAGTGACATATTCAGTTGATATTTACCGCAAGGCTTTTCAATTGTGTAATTATTCCACAGCAAAGATAAATAAAAACCAATAACAGATGGCGCTGTAACATTATTTTACTTCACTCGATAAAAATCCCAACTTTTAAAAATCATGGAAAATCTAACTTTGGCGCTAACAAGCGGCCTCAACGAACGGCACAGACTCGTTAAAAACTTTGCCTTCTCCACACTAGCCGCGAAACTTACGATACCATTGTCTGAATCCTGCTCTAAGTGGAGCAACCAGCTCTTTTGTGATTATAGAAATTTAAAATTCAATACGTTCTTTGATTCCTGATTTACATTTTAGTTAAGAAAAATTCTGTTACAACATGAAAACCTATATAAAAACGATTATTAAATATAGTTCAATAACATAAGGTTAATAATAAGAACAAACATATTTCCATAAAAATCACTCGTAGTGAGATATTTTTAATTTGTTATTACACAGAAAATATTTTCATAACGTATATATATTAAGCAACTTTTTCCTCAGTAAGATATAAGAGGAAAGATATGAATTATTTTATTGTCACAGTAAAGTCTGATTGACAGACGTACTGAAGTGGATAAAAATGACTATATCGATGGATTGCGTTTAAATGATAGATACATAGAGACCAAGTTAATAAATAATAAACATAAAAACGGGGTCCGTAAAGAAATCTTGGCTCATTTTGTTATCTTATAGCAACGGCGAATTTTTATACACCTACCTTTAAGAAAAATAGGTTTGATTACCAAATTTTACTCCACTGGTTTAATAATTATGCAAATATTTATGCAAAATGTCTAACCTAAACATGCAGATTCAAACTATAATTAAATGATTTATTGATTTTAAACTATGACTAAAATTCTAAGCATCTTAGCCTACTTATTCTTGCATTTCTTATCACTGCTTAATTTACAGGACGGTATACCAATATCAGATACAATAACCGTTTTCTCGAAGGAAGAGACCTTTCTTTCCGAACTCGCCGACTTTACCAACGACACCGAATGGAGACAAATGACTGCGGAGATGAATGCTGCAGCCGGCAGAGCACGATTTACTGCTCGGTGCAACTGCTCTGCGGCCTTCGAGTGTGAGAGTAAAGGAATTGCCTATGCCGATGTGTTTTTCAAAGTGAATGAAGCGCCAAAAGTTGGTAATGTAACGGTAATGAACTTTTTGTTTTTCTATTTGTAACGAATGTTTGTAATAACTCGAATGAAATAGCAAGATCTAGATAATTTTTTGTTATAATATTATTTTCACTATTAAAATATAACCTTGTTATGTTATGTTACCACGGCCACTACTCTATCCATCATGCGTAGGTAAGGCTTAGTATTTCAAGAGACGGTACTAAGTATGTAATCAAACCATGTTCGAATAAATCGTACCTGAGGTTTGATCATAGATAGATGTATATGTATACGTACCCCTGAGAACTAAAATGTTCGCCTCGTACGTATAGCACACCTACGTTCACAAAACCGAAATCCGAATTGCCAGATACGACTACCTGTAATCAACCACACCAGTGCATCTCAAACATTGTTCTGTCCGATAATTTTACACGCCCCTTCGTGACCCACTCATTATATTTTAAACCAAGTATATAAAATAATGTACACATTTATTGTAAGTAGAAATGTTTAAATATTATTATTTCAGTATCACCTATTTAGTTCGAAGTATTGAGCTGCTGTTGAGGTTTTTGAGATTTTATACTGATTGCCCGGTACCGGGTCCCTACCCGCCAAATGGGAAACGCTGAAGTACACGTATTCGAAATTAAAGATATAGATAAGTTTATAATATTTTTTTTCTTTTTAGATAATTCCTACATCAGGAACAGCTCTTCAGACAATATTCCGTATCGACACCCATGCAGCAGCGGATCCAGACAACCCACTTCGCTATTCATTCTACTGCGGTATAGGAAACAATAATACACTGATGCTTGAGTCCTATTTAGAACATTCCACTGTGGATGCGGTTCTGCCTTACGTTGGTAAGAATAACACAAATTAAATTAATCAGGGCGTGAAAGTAAGTAAAGTTCACAGTCAATCATAAACTGTAACCTTCACGTGATCGCGTAAAGGTAGACAGAATATCAAAGGTGGTTTTTGAAGCGACTATAAATCATTTGTATTTCAGCAATTTATTATTTGTAATTATACAAAAATTTCCTATGGCTCCGCATACATAGTGATTGATTTCGTTATGTTTTAACCCATTTTACATTATTATTTTACTTGATATAATAAATATTAGCCTGTCCAACAATATGAATCTTCCAATACCTACTAAAATGAGTTGATATGATACGCGCCAACACAAATTTTTTGAAGTAAATAATCTTATGTCCAAAAAATCAGACATAAGATTGATATAGAATATGGATAGATAGATGATCCTTACATAGTAGTGTGTAATTGAATTTAAAAATCAATCGAAAGTTTAACTCAAACTGGAACGAACCATCCTTCATCTGCTGAGAGCAACATCAATCCTAAATATAAATCTTGTTGGCATATGAAAAATGGTGCGACCATTATGGACAATCATTCTGAGTAAACAAATACATAAATGAAATAAGAAAACTAAAAAGCACTTCAGTTATATCCCCGAAGACTCGGGAAAATCATGATTGTCCGAAAATAGACGTAATTTTCTTGCCAAATAATGGAAAGGTTGGCCCTTTCCTATTCTATTTCACGCATCAAAACAGGATAGTCGTTTACTTAATGGAATATAATAGTATAGGTACAAATGTAGGTTCGTATATCTTGGTAGAAAAGAAACTTAGAGAAATATATACTTACAACGAAATATATCTCTACAACCATTACAATTATTAAACTAGATGGACATGCCTTAGGATCAATATTTTTAACCAATCAAACAAATATGGGAAAAAGTTTTCATTCATATACTTCCATTTAATCCACTTTCTGTCAAAATCATCACACAAAAAATGCAGACACCTTCTCGAATATTATAAGAGATATATATGTTATGATTTTAATGTTTTCAACAAAAGTACCATTAGCATAAAGGAAGAAACATTAATTTGATCAAGTATTATTGATTAGAAGACCACAAAAATATGAAGACATCCACAAGGTATCGATGTTTCAGAACTCCGTCATTTTTGAACCGATATGGAAAATTATTTTTAGTTTGAAAGGATCTACTTACTTTGATTTATATTATCTTTTAGAAATTGTGGCGACTCCTCTAATATTATGACATGGGGTATGACGGTATGTCGTTCGATAAGACGTTTCGTTTTTTCTTTAGTCACATTTAACTTTTTCTCAAACTCTATTATGTAAGTGCTACTTGATCTAGACACGACTTTAGAGCTGGATATTAGGTTGTAGCTTTCAATATAACAGCAAGTGTACGTTTTATTTGCCCCAGAAGAGTAAGGGGCAAGGAACTTTACGACATGTGGGAGTAAGAAATGTAGCATCCATCTGAATCATGCACGTTTCAATCAGACCTAGCTTTGATGTATGGCCGAGTGAATAACAAACATGGGTGTCAGCTGTTACACAAGTTATTTAAAGTATTTTGTCTCATGACCTCATGTATCTACTATATAGTAAAAATGTAACTGGGCGTAACTTCGAAGTACATACATATGTACTTCGAAGATTAATATTGACAAAAATATGTGATTTATAAAAGCAATGGAAGCCTAAAATTTTTAATATTTTAGATTGTCTGTATGTTTGTACGCAAATCATGCTAAAACTACTGCGTCAAACTTGATGGTTTAACCTAAAATTGGTTGTATGTTATATCTTGATACACCGCCAAGAAGTCGAAAAAAGGTAGTTATGAAATATTTATGGTGCATAGGTATTTTGTAAAAGAAGTATTATGAGTAAGTATATGTTTATGATCTCGATCGGAATACATATGATATATGATCATAAAAATTATCAACATCCATAATCGAACCCGACGTAGATTACTGATGATACATCACGGAGACCTATATTAGAATGACGATGAAATATTATTATTTTTTGTTCTGACTTTCATTAAGCGTATCTATATACCTAATAATGAATAAAAAGTTTTGAATTTGAATTTGAATGTCTCATGTACATATAGTTTTCATCATAACGTACATGGCATATTAATAAAATTAAATTGGGTGGTACGTTAACACTGTTCTGGTGACTTAAGATCTCTTTCCACTTTACCAATCTATATAATGACCGTACTAATTAATTTTATCGTACTTTAGAAATGAGGTATTCGAACCAAGATATACGGCGTGATATTTCAGATCCTTAACCACTAGTCTATCACAGCTTCATTATTAATTTATGCATTGAATATTTTTGGTACGCATTATTTTCACAGGACAGTCATAACGCAATGGATACAGTAGCAGAGATCTTTAATCTTGAAGCTATTCAAAACTTTCCAGATGGCGGGACAGAAGTGTGGGTAGAAGTTTGCGATATTTTAGGGGCCTGCTCCATTACTGAACCCGTGACCGTTCGGTTGCTTAAGGGCGAAGGTAGAACCCTTCAAACTTTGATGACTGAAATACGTGCTCACATAAAACGCTGTGAGATGATTTTATTACAGCGAGTGTCTATAGCAGCATTCGTTACGTATAATGTAAGTTTAACAAATTCAGAAGTATGTACTCGTATTGGCGATTCCTCTGGTGTTGCAAATGTCAATGGGCGACGATGAACACTTATCATCGGATGGCCCGTCTTCTTATTGCTAGGTTAAAATATAAAAAAATGTATTTCTTTTTATTTTTTTAATTAAGTAATATAGAAGTAACAAACGATCATGTAGTCGATCAAATTGCAAGTGATCACTGTCATTCATGGATATTTGAAGTGAATTCCAAATAGGATGAAGCCCAAACTGTTTTACCACGGATTCGTTACTAGTTCTAAATGTAATCATACCACTCCGAATGAAAAATAAGAATTGATTTGCGGTGGATTGTAACAATGGCGGTTAAATGACATGAGTTCTGTATCTTTTAACTGGATTAAAGAGTCTAAACTTGTTCTTAACCGCAACTATTGAGGACGTATACATCATCCATTTCGGGTGCGATCCTTGTCCTTATGGAGTTATTATTTACACGCTGAACTGTCTACTTAACATCATGTCTATTGTGTAGTAAATATGGGTGTGTACCCATCTGCTATTTTTGCAATAAAAATTGCTCAAAACAAAAATTACTATTACAAAACATAAGTAAATACTCAGTAGATAATTGAGTATCTGAGGTTTTCTACATAAGAGGTTACCTACTCGTACATCTAAATGTCTTACATCTAAATCAACTCGAGTTCCATTGGCCACAACAGTGGCACTATCAGGCGAAAGATGTATTGATAAATGTGTTTATCCACAGAATGCCGGACAAACGGAACCCCTGACATTATTTACGGCGTTTTTGCTTGACTCCGTGCCAGCTTTGTCCCACTGCATTTCCCGATACTACGAACAATATTTAGAATTTTTAAACCAGTTAGCTTTTGTGGGGTTAGATATAAGTAGCTTTGTTAATTCGTAAACATTAAAATTACTATTACACAATCATTTCTTAGGTATATAAGTAAATGCGTTCCTTGCTTATATAAACTGATAAAACTATACCTTAGTTTCATAACATAGTTTTTCATTCATAACTTAGTTTTTTAACTTTGTTTGGCGAAAGTAAACTTGATCACTTTTCACGTATCTGTACTTGTACATGTAGTCTTATTTATTATTATTTATTTATTAATGCAATAATTTACGATCCAAAATAATCGCTCTTTATGTTTATCTGAGGAAAATGAAAATATTTACAGCGTATTTTTGTATTTTATTTCTTATGTACCTACCTAATTTTATCGGCTATATAATATAGCCGATAATAAAATTTGTCTACAAAGTGTATAACCTACAATAGCGGGAATACATTACTATAATCATTCAGTTATGCTACCTAATTATAATTATATAATATTATGATATTGCCAGCTAGTAGAACTCATATAGTTCAACCGGGGAGGTACCACCGCCAATTTGTTGTGTTTTGGTTTGGAGAGGCGTGGTTGCCGGCTATACTTACAAACAAGGCGAACATCTTAGCCCACTAGGGTAGTAACGTATTTGTGGTCAACCTTGGGTCAATCGTACTTGGGGATGACTACTAATATCCATGGGTGGCAGTTACTTAAAACCAGGGGGACTGCATGCTACCTTATACTCTTATCTATCTATCTTCTATCTATACATATAATAAAGCTAAAGAGGGTCAAAATTCTGTACATGGAAGATATTCGAAAAAAAATGGCTAGGGATACTTAGAATCGATAACAGAACACGTTCCAACAGTTTTTAGAATTTTTGTCTATTTATCTGTTTATTTGACCGCGCATCACGTAAAAATGGCTTAACGGATATTGATGCAAACCTGACTAATCTGTCGAGAAGACCCCCGGCCATGTTTTAGGCCATAAAAATTCAACCACTAAAAGGAGGGGTAGCGGGCGGAGCCGCGGGTACGGCTAGTACATTATAAATATTTAATACATATAATAGTTTGCAATCACAAATTTCGATGTGACAATGTTTGTAACAAAAAATAGGAAAAAGGATTTTGTAATCACATGAAAATGTATGCCAAAATGAAACAAAAGCCAACAACAACCCTAAAATAAAAGCAGGTCGGCACACGAGTGCTAGACAAAGCAATTCTTCCGTGCGTAATCAAGCAGAATCAACAATGCGAAGAAAAAGAAAATAAAACATACCTAGTCTACATGAAACGTCTGCCTCTACGGCTTGTTAGCGACAACACAGATACGTTGCTACAAAGCAACTAGCTTGGGCTTAGTACAAGTAAAAAGATAAATTATTATTTCGGGATTGTCAACAAAATGTTTTTCTTGTAAAATTCTACGAATTCGTTCAATTAACTTTGCCAAGTATCTGTAATCACGAGTATTGTGATTATTACTTAATCATTGCGTAGTTGTATTTATTCTGAGACAAATAGCAAAAGGTAAGTCAGACCTACCTACTGCACATTTGTAGGACGATAAAAAATATGCATTAGGTTTAGTGCATGAAAATATTTTCTCTAAACTTACAACCTATAGCAAATCAAAGGCAAATACAATATACTCGTAAGTAGCTGCGGACCCCGCGTTAGCTTAATTCGGCAATATGGCCGTCTCTTAGGGGTCAGTTACTAAGGGCTGTAATAATAAAGTGAACTTAAGGTTGAAATCGATCTTGAATGCGTTTTAAGTAATAGATGAAGGACGTAAAGCCACACTTAAGATCGATCTCAACCAAGTTCACTTTATTAATACGTAACGCTTCTGTCGTACGTAAAGTCTTCTGTGGGTCTGTTAGTGACAACGCAGATAGTTTACTACAAAGCACCTATTTACATAGCTATTAAGCCTAATAATACACATAAAAGGATAAATTATATAATTTTACGCGAAATACATTTTTCGAGCTCTCTACCATACCATGAAATACAAGAAGTCTACCAACTGGCAGTCTGAAGGAATCAAGAATAACATTTTTTTTTCATTTTCTTGTCGCTTGTGACTTAAAGTAGAACGTAGGTATCGATGTCACAAGCTTACTTCTCTCATAACGAGCGCATATTCGATCACCAATGAAGTGACCTTCTACTAGATGCCTGAAGCTATTGTCCGTATTTCACATAGCATTTCATTATTTTTTTCATACAAACATTTAATTCGTCTAAAAGTAAGTGGACAGTAGGTACTTCCTATAAACATGAATATTTCCAATTAATGAAAAAGGTACGATGTGATGTGATGGCTGAATTAATTACATTTTTAGATTACTTACTTAAGGTAAGTAATAGCTGTAATGCTGTAAAGCAAGTAAATAAAAATAAATGGGAGCAAGAAATTAGATGTATATCTATATATATAAAAGGCAAAACTGATTAACTGACTGACATATCAACGCACAGCCGAAACTACTGTACCTAGAAACTTGAAATTTGGTACAGGGGTTCCTTTCATGATCTAAGTGAGCACTAAGAAAGGATTTTTCGAAATTCTACCCTCAAGGGGTTTTCGACATCTACGCGGACGAAGTCGCGAGCAAAAGCTAGTTATTAATATTTTTCTGACAGAATTCTACCTACCAACGTTAACAGAATAGGCAGGTAATAATAATAAAATCTTTAACAACGCCCTAAACCGGCTTTAACAGGTAATAAACTCTGTACTGGAGATAAGAGACAAAAGGCTCATTAAAGCACCCTAAAATGAGGGAGGGATGCATCCCCAAGTATATAAAGAAAAAAATAAGTAATACTTACTTATTTTAATTTTGTGACTTCACCGATCAGTTACGAAATTACAAAATTCCTAAAAAGTATAGTACTGTTTGTAGTGAACAGAATTATTGAGTGTTTTTAAGTATTTTGTGGTTTTAGTGACTTTTTAAAATAAACAAAATGCCAAATCGGGTAAGATTCTTACATAGTTTATTAAAATTGTGTTTTTTTAAATATATAAGGATGACTTGCATGACGTCTAAATTCCGTCTACAAGTTTATTATTATTATTATTTTATTCTCGTTAACTCTATATCTATAACTGTTAACTATATATCTTTTTATTGAATAAAAAGTAGTCAAAATAATGTTATTTTTGTAGAAGTCTGAATCCGATGATGTTCCCTGCAGACGACGCGGAAGACCTCTTGGCAAAAACAGAGTCCCACTTTCACTTGTAAGTTTAATAACAAGTTTAGTTTCGACTTACTTCATACTTATTAAAGTATACCTACATATACACATACATATTAAAGTATATTACGAATATAATAGTATTTAATAAGTATTGTTAAATAAGGGAAATCTTTAAATATTTCACTTACTTACTGATTTTTAACAAACTTTCTTGCAATTAAATTAATTTATATGTGCAGTTTCAAATTTAAATCTTTATATGTAAAAATCTCGTGTCATGATGTTTGTCCGGGCTAATTTCCGAACAACCGGATTGATTTTAATGAAATTTCGCAATGATATGTAACTTTTTCTTACCTCAATTATTTTATTACAAATTGAAAATTAGTGGCAGGACAACGTCCGCCAAGACAGTTAGTTATTTTATAAACAATAATATATATTTCAAATAATGTCTGTATTTGTATTAGAAAGGAAATGACGGTGAGAGATACATTTCCAGTTTTTTGAATGTATCATTTAAATTACAACTTTCAACACGCCAGGCCGAGAGACGCGCCAGAAACGCTCAGTACGAGCGGGAGCGGCGCAGCGAGACCTCGGACGCTATGGCCCAACTCGCAGAAGCCGCTGGCTGTGATATCAATGTAAGAACCATTTTATATTCTCTTTGAAGTGTTACTTAAACGCGAAATGAGTTAATTTACATCGGGCGTCTATTAGGAGTGGGAGCTTTGATTCTTTGCTCTGTACTTCGTGATCAGGATAATATAGCTACTATATATGAACATTCTTACTTGTAGAGCGGTATTAGTGTACGAATTGATACTCGTACAACTTTTGTGTTGTGGATTTTAAAAATAATGTATTTTTAACACGCTTATATTAGTTTCACTT